>JAYEVD010000407.1:0-94913 GCA_036346405.1 Phyllostachys edulis
TGTGAGACCTCAAATATTGAATGTGTCAATTATAAATTACACCTGTAGCATAATTCTTAACTAAGGGAATGCAGTAATGTCCTTAATAAAATCATACTAGAAGCATAATCATAATAAGTAACAATCCAACATTTAGGTTCCTGATATATGCCATGCAATAGTTCCTGTGATTAGTGACTATTGCGCATATATCCTTAATCAACATTGCATCAATCACATACAAGTCATACATTCACATAATTATACATCATATTACATCTCCACTCGGTTGCTACAGTATCCAGGTTGCTACAAGAATCGAAATATGAACAGATGACCTTGGGTCATTAACAAAAAGAACAACAAATGAAGCAAAAAAAGAATAAAACAAAACCACCAATGGCCCCATCATCCCGCAGTGCTATTGCGTGAGAGTAGAACTAGCATCACTCAAGAGCGCCACCAGATCGGGCGCTTAACGGGCATCTCATAAAGAAAACCATCTCACCGCAACAAGGGGTTATAAAACCCCGAGTACTAAAGGTACTCAAAGAAGTCTTACACAAACTAATAAAAGAAAGTGGTTGTTAGAACCTATACAATGGAATAGAAAGTATATATGCATAAGGTTGACAATGTAAGGTTTAAATGGTTCGCTTTGCATAAAGCGATACATCTTAACCTACAATTGCTATATTTTGATAAAGCAGTTTAATAAATTGATTTGGACTAAAACAAGTGAATAAGTGTAATTGTAAACATAAATGTGAATAAGAATAAATAACATCTCACAATTAATTGTAGTAACAATCATCATGCCGAACCAATTCCCAAAACCCAAAATTAGAATAACTTCTATATGTGTGACATCAATCCAAGCGTTGTCCGTGAATCGTGGACACGGCTATTCAATAGTTTTAACCTCGCAGGGTGTACATCTTTACCCACATGACTTAGTTAGCCCGTAAGCCTCCGGAATGATAGCACACTTCCTTTGGTGGGCCTACGTAAACTAAGATTTGGTATTTTTCAACAAGTTAACACTATTGAGTTGGATGACCCATGTGAGATTAATCCCGCTAAAACAGATCGATAGCATACATTCAACCGGCTCACATGTTGTACGGAATGCCAACTCACTAATTAAATGCAAACTCGTTAGCCACACATATTACAATGCTATAATGGGCCCTCAAGGAACGTACATGCGATGTAACACATCTACGCCTTACCCATCTAAGAACATCTCGATATCAATATAAGCTCCACATGGCATACGACACGTTCAAGACTTAAGCATCTATGCCATATGAAATCAATACACATGTCCTTACTCTCCAGATCCAACTCACTAGCATTAACCCTTTACTTAACCAAACAAATGCCCATACTCGCATGTGGAAGTACGCTGGGGCTTGAATTGGGCCGTCGAGTTCAATCCTTAATCAACCCGCATAAGACATCCACATTTCCCAATTCTCGTGCACAAAGGCACCATCACTAGCATCCACTTGTCCAGATTTGAATTGATTGATAACAGGATTTAGAAGCATTTCCAAATCAAATAAACCTAACAAGGATCAAAATAAGTATAAAGTATTTGTTGTCCCTAAGTTCGACAAGATAAGCTTGCCAAACTTTAACGTTCTATGGATCGCATGGCTAGCAAAGTTAAAACTAAATATTATAACATCACAACTACCTTAGGTTGAGTGTATGGTTGAATTAAGGATAAGCCACAAGTTCAGGATATAACTAACTAGAAAAACAGGCATAAATAGATTTTTACAAAGTTGCATGCACAAAGGTCACCATATTTTATAAATCTAAGCTCAAAAGATTAGGATCAACATGGTGTAGAGAGGAAGCTTGCCTTGATAGTAGTATATAACCTCTTGTTCGTGTTCTTGAGGTTCAACAAAAGATTCAACAAACGTAAGAACCGTAATCTAAAAAGAAGATAAAAGAATTTCAATGAACACAGAAAAACAAGAATAAGATGCATAAAAGAATGTATGATCAAAATGGTAATGCATGGGTAATAGTATGCTTAAACTATATTTAATTTACTAAGGATAATAACCCATATATATTATCTATCGATACTTGCTACCCGTGTTTTAGATTTAGAATATAGCTACATGATCGTGTTTTTAAACTAAACAGACAACAACCAATCCTTTAATTATCCTGCTTGACTCTATATAATTGAAATATTACAAGATAGCTAAGTGTACTAAAGCTTGTATTGTGAGCTAACCGGGTATTTACTACTTATTAATAACAATTTAATATTTTGAATTTTTTAGGTTCTGCACGTTGGTTGGACCAACAATAAAATAGTAGAAGTTTCTTTACCAAATGCAATGGGCTAGTGAAACTACACAACACATTTATACTAAAGGGAAGTAATCAATACTATGACCCATTATCGCCACCCTAATGAATCTGGTCACCGTAAGGAAAGGGCAGTAGGGTTTTGTCGGTTTTAGACCCAAAAAGAAAAAGTCCTTGCCCAGATTTCACTATTTGGTGGAATATACTAACCAAGACCTAAAATGGAAATCAAGGCCAACTGAAAAGTAATTAACATCATAACGGTCAATGCTAACCCTAAACACATGGTTTACAGATAGAGGAAAGGAAATTGATCATTTGTTCGCTTTTAACGACAAAAGGTGACAGAGTGACAATTTGCCTTACAACTAAATGGGTGATCTTGATAATTAAAAGATGGTCTACTAATGATACTAGGTTCATTTAAGACCTAATAAGCTATTATTTAGACAAGAGAAACCCTAATTCTTGAAAACGATATGAAAGACCGAAAAGTTATAAAAATAACTTTTCAGCTTAAAAGAAGTTTGGAGTATCTTATGAAGCAAGGAGTGTTAGAAAGGATAGCTAAAGTTCTTAGAGAACTTAAGCTAACAAGTAAAGATTAACTCACCAACTAGGGTTTATAGATGAAAAGATCGGGCTTGGTCAATGTAAAAGGTCAAAGTCCTTTCTTTGATTCTCGACTCAAAACAAGAATGGTAGAACTAAGTCTCTAAAGATCATTAGTCACATTCTTGCTAAGAAAAGATGGAACTCAACTCACCCAAGTGAGGTTTTCCAAAATGAAGCTTCACACTCAAGTTGACAGGAGCAAGTCCTAAGTCCAACTCTACAAGAAATACCTACACCCACATTAGTATGAGATTTAGGTATGCTTGTAGTTGAACAAGGCAGAGGAACAAGGGTGCTTCAATCAAGGAGATAAAGAAAATGAGCTTCTCCCTTGGTCAACAATGTCAGAGGTCCCAAGACTAATGGTTATATAGTGTATAGAATGTGTAGAGCAACCGAGATGTGTCTAGAATCCAATAGGTGGCACTAAAGGATAGAGATTAGGAGAAAATATCCTCCAAAAGACCTGCTCATCACCACCATTTCGTCACAACAATGTCCATCGTGGAAAAACCAGAGAGAAATCAAAATTCTACCACTTACATGTGGGCCCCAAAGCCATGCAATGCACACAGCGCACGCAGGGAGCAAAAACTTGCCATCGACGCCACGGCCTGTGGGCAAACCAAACCATGCAAAGCAAGACCGACGCACTCAAAGAAAAACGACGCGACATGCGGGCCCAGAGGATCTCCCCCAGCGCGCATGAAGACGCGAGGAGCTCCACGCGACACCACCGCTCGATCCCACACGCGCGGCCGTGGATGCGGGTGTTAAAACACGTTGAACCCAGATGGGTGAACGGGCCACACGATCTTCAACGAACGGCCAGACGCGAAAGCAGTTCCGGTGGTCCGGCGTTCTCATCTCACGCGAGCCGCCGGATTTGGGCTTAACGGTCGCGATGCAAAGGAGAACTGTCGCGTCCGATCGCCCAATCAGAGGAGCCAGTCCGATCGCGAACCAACGGCCCAAGATGAGGCGCCATGAGCTCTTTGGACCATGGGCTCCATCGCCGCTAAAGCGAATCAACGCCCAGATTAGGGCGAGGTAATGCCGGTCCGAACGCCACACTTCATCCGCCCGCCCGCCGAGAATGGATGGTTGAGATGGGCTGGAGCTTTGACGCTGGGAGGGAAGGTGGCCGAGCCAAGACGGCTCGGGCGACCTGGCCGAGCTAAGTCACAAGGTTTGAACCCTGTCCGGCTGCCAGCAAGATTAGACCGGGTTTAGGCCAGAGGTTTGACCAGATTCATTTAAATTTTGAAAAGGTTTGACCAGGCCTTAAATATGGCAAATAAATTTGTAAAATCCTCAAATTTTGCGTAATCACATCGATAATATATTCCCAAATAAATTTTGAAACCACTGCTCCTTCTTTAGAAATACATAAATAATTTATTTAAACCAACTAAGGTTTATTTAAAGACAATTATTTTTCTAAAAATCAAAATAATTTCTGAAAATTCAACAAAAATTATTTTTGGCCATAATAATTTATCCGATTTTCAATTAAAATATTTCCCAGTCATAATACCAACATTGATGGTATTTCTTTTGAAATTTTTATCAAGTTGGAATTTATAATTAAAATTTTGGGAAAATAGTTTGTAACATGTTACCCAATTTGTTAATCAACAAGAATGACATGAACAAAGGTTTCATTATCGTATATTAGGGTTGGGGCTATACAAACCTATCTCCTTAAGAAAATCTTCATTCTAGATTTCTTATAATTCGTGGTTGGACAAAGACGGTTGAAATGATATTCTTTAGAAACATAACATCGTTGTCTTTATTTCTTTCAAAGATAGAAAAGAAATTTTACATAACAACATAGTGTCAAGTTATTACAACGTATGTTACATTGCTTTGTTTAACCTTGCCTTTCTTTGATTCAAAGGCAAATATTAAACAAAAAAGGTGGGGTGCTCGATTCTCATCGATTCAAGGCTCCCATGTGGCTTCATCTTTGGAATGATTAGCCCACTGAATTTTTAAGAACTTGACAGTGCGATTTCTTGTCCTACGTTCCATTTCGTCGAGGATACGCACTGGTTGTTCTTGATACGAGAGATCTGGTTGTAGATCAAGATTTTCATAAGCTGTAGCCTCGGTAGGAACACGAAGGCACTTCTTTAATTGAGAAACATGAAAGGTATCATGAATCGCCGACAACGGTCGGGAAGTTCCAATTGATATGCCACAGCTCCTTGTTTTGCAATGATTCTAAGGGTCCGATATAACGAGGTGCTAGCTTCCCTTTCACA
Source organism: Phyllostachys edulis (assembly GCA_036346405.1). Lineage (NCBI taxonomy): Eukaryota > Viridiplantae > Streptophyta > Magnoliopsida > Poales > Poaceae > Phyllostachys > Phyllostachys edulis. Next base: position 5,202 of record JAYEVD010000407.1, read on the forward strand.
TGAAAGCGATGAGTACCTTTCATCGGCGACACTTTAAGATAGACGAAATCATCTATTTCAAAACTTAGCTCACGGCGTCGATGATCTGCATAGCTCTTTCCGACGAGATCGGCAAGGCTTTCCGGTCTCGAATCGCATTTAACTTGCTCTTCAAATTTTCCAAAACCAAGTTCGGGCCAAAGAATGGTCTTTCACCGATTCTGACTAATTCAATGGAGTCCTACAAGCTCTTCCATACAAAGCTTCAAAAGGTGACATTTGAATACTTGCTTGGTAGCTATTATTGTAGGAAAACTCCACATACTAAGCAAAGATTTCTCCCAATTCTTGCCATATGCTAAAACACAGGCTCTCAAAAGATCCTCCATTATTTGATTCACCCTTTTAGTTTGACCACTGGTCTGAGGATGATAAGGCACAAGGATAATTCAGTTCCCATTGCTTGATGGAGACAATTCCAAAATGGGAAGTGAATTGAGACCCACTATTCAAACAATAACTTTAGGAACACCGTGGAGACAAACAATTCTAGCAATATAGAGTTCGCCAATTGCTTGCCATTAAAAGTGGTTCTCGACAGGATGAAATGAGCCACTTTCGCCGACGATCAATTATCACCCATATGGCATCAAATCCATTTCGGGACTTGGGAAGTCCCAGAACAAAATCCATACCGACTTCTTCCCATTTCCATTGTGGAATAGGCAAAGGTGAAGGGTACCAGAGAGGTTTCAAGTGCTCGGCTTTAACCCTTTGGCAAATATCACATTCAAGAACATATCGAGCAATTTGCCTTTTCATTTTGCTCCACCAAAATGTTTTTTAAATCTCGTACATCTTAGTACTTCCAGATGTATAGAAAATTTGGAATTATGAGCTTTTTAAGAATTAGCTTCTCACCGTGAATCTGAGGGTACCACTAAACGATTGCGATAACGAATGGTACCACGAGCATCTTCGTAAAATTCATTGGCTTTACTCGCCTTCATGTTTTCTTTGATCTCGCTACTCTCAAAGACGCTCGGGCCTCCGTATCTGATCTTTAGTGTTGACTTTACTTCCAAAGTAGCAAGAAATCCATCTTCTAACCATTTCGAGACTTAAGCTACCGAAGTCAAGACATAAACTCTTAGTCAAAGGAATTGTGGATAAGCAATTGCACTGCGTGACTTCTCGCTAGAGCATCACCACAACATTGGCTTTGCCAGGATGGTAGTGAATACCCATATCGTAGTCTTTGATCAATTCAAGCCATCTTCTTTGTCTCATATTCAGATCAACTTGAGTGAATATGTATTTCAGGCTCTTATGATCAGTATAGATTTCACAACGATTGCCAAGAAGGTAATGTCGCCAAATCTTTAATGCATGGACTACGGCTGCCAATTCCAAATCATGGGTAGGATAATTCACCTCATGAGGTCGCAATTGCTCGATGCATATGCCACAACTCGCCCTTGCATAAGCACACACCAAGTCCATGGCGAGATGCATCACAATAAATATCAAAGTCCTTATGGACATCCGAAGAGTGAGAACAGAGCTTCACCAGAGCTTTCAAAAGTCAAAACTCTTTTACATTCCACTCGACCAAAAGAATTTGTTCTCCTTCTTCAAATGCCGAGTCGAGGTCTGGAAATCTTGGAAAAGTTTTCAATGAACCTACGGTAATATCCCGCAAGTCCAAGGAAACTTCAATCTCCGAACATTCTTGGTCGCCCTACCTAGTACATCCAGACTTTGTCAGATCAACAAGAATACCTCCTTCGGATAATACATGTCCGTAAATGTCACTTGCTTGAGCCGTAAAGCACACTTGCTAAATTTAGCATACAAATGCATGCCATGTAGTGTATCCAAAGACAAGTCTCAAATGATGCTCATGCTCTTCGTCGACTTGGAGTAGATAAGAATGTCGCCAATAAACACAACAACAAACTTATCCAAGAAATCCATGAATACCGAATTCATTAGATTCATGAAATAAGCAGAGCATTTGTTAAACCAAAGGATATAACAAGATACTCGTGATAATCCATAACTAGTAGAGAATGCTGTTTAGGAATATCCTCGCCTAACCTTGATCCGATGATAGCCCGATCGTAAATCAATCTTAGAAAAGACACGGCTCCAAATAACCCGTCAAATAGATCATCAATTCGGGCAAGAGGATACTTATTCTTGATAGTAACCTCATTTAATGGACGGTAATCTACACACATCCAGTAAAGTCCGGTCTTTCTTTTTGACAAAGATGGTCGGGCATCCCTGTGGTGAGGAACTCATCGAATGAATCCTTTGTCAAGCAATTTCAAGTCGTTTCTTCAACTCAAACAGCTCATTGGAAGGCATGCGATAAGGTCTTCGAAATGGGAGCAAGATCAGTGGACTAGTTCAATCATTAAACTCTACTTCCCGATCGTGGCATACCGAAGTTCTTCAGAAAGACATCCCGATATTCACACACCACCGGTAATCGACTCTAAGGTAGGAGTGATATCGCTTTCAATGCACCAAGGTGGGAATGGATCGCTTAGGTTGAAAAATGACCGAAAGGCCATTTTTATTAGTAAGGATATAGTTCTTCGGGCACAATTGATTTGGTCAAATTCGGATAACCACCATACCCAAAATGACATCTATCCCTTTAAAGTCTATCACAATCAAGTTTGCCCAAAATCTACCCTTCAATATTGATATTGACATTACAAGATTTGATCACCATAAATACTCGACTCGTGAGTGAATAATATGAGGTGGTTGAAGCAGATGCATGTCTAATTGATGTTGAGTAGCAAACCGCCTACTAATAAAAGAATGGGATGCTCCAGAGTCAAATAGAACAATAGCTGAATCTGAAATTAACTAGGAGCATACCAAGGATAACCTCGTGTCTCTTGCCGCTTTTCAAGCAATAATTGATTCATTCAACGTGCCATGACAGAACAGATCAGCTTGACAACCGCTTTGGGGAAGGTGCAGACGACAAGAGTCGGAGATGGTCGAACAGTGGTAACCCTTTTGCCTTAGCAAAACATTGGTTCGCAAAATGTCCCGCAACCACAATGGTAACAAATCACACCCGCCCGACATTGATAGCGGGTGGCCTGTGGTCCACTAGGTCGACCGCCCAGCAGATGAAGGTGGAAAAAGCAAACACCGCACTGGTGGAACTCGAGCCGGTGCTCTAAAGATCGAGGTTGCCACGCCATGGCCCGACCGAACGACCACTATATGTGAATTGGGTGGCCTTCTCGCCGCCTGAATCTTCCAAAGCCTTTACTCTTGGTCTCAGAATTATGGCTTTGTCCACAAGATGTTGGAAATTTCAAGTCTTGTATTGCCAAAGCCGCTGTGCCAGTACCCTCGGACAAACCATTCATAAACGGTTTCGACGACGAAAGTGTCAATAAACATCGTCGTGGGCATACCGAGCAAGAAAATTGAACTCATGAAGATACTGGTCACCGACTTTCGCCTTGCTTGAGAGCGAGGAATTTCGCCGCTTGAGCATCATCACCTCGTGAATATGGGCTCTCGAAAAGCCTCCATGAACTCAAGCCGTAGGAGTGTGACCGTGGGTTGATAGCCGATAATTATCCCACCAATTACTAGTTGGTCCAATACCGGTAGCTAGCATATAAGACCTTCTCCTTTCGTAACATTGGGCAATGGTCACTTCTTTTCATTTCTCGCCGCCCTTGCCTCCATTGATCCTCGAGCCGAGAACATCAAGCGGTTAGTTCATTAAAAATTAGCGAGACTACCTCGACCATGTTGAACTCCCGCCGACCACCGTAGGAGAAGCGGAAGTATTACGTAACGCCCCAATATGCGCTGTTCGATCCATGCGGTTGCGCCAATTTGCATGAGCACGCCCGCCATAGTGGGTGGTGGTGGAAGCTCCTCTTCCCGACGCACCACCTTGTGGACCATGAGATCCTGAAGGGTCACCGCTTCCCCGAAATCAGAGAACAGGTGGAAAACCTCCTCTTGTTGTGTTCGCATCGAAAGTGGTTGGTCCCACATCCTGCCATATAATGGTTAACAACATAACAAGGATACACTCGTATAACACATACAAGATTAGAGATAGAAATTAATTAAACCTAAGCATGCAAAGATGTCATGATGTGCAAACCAATTAACACCAAAACAATAACACACCAAAAGTTGACCTTTATTTAACAACCAACTAATATCAAAATAACACAGCCGAGTACAAAGAAAAGGGCAAGATTATTTTATTAACACATTAAGTCCAAATACACAAGTCGGCCACTCATCTATAGAGAAAAGACAAGGTAGATAAGAGATCGATCTTGGAAAATCAATGTAAAGATGGATAAGAATTGATACTAAAAGAAGATAAGGAATAAAAGATATAGCACTTAGATCTTTAGAAATTAATTTAAGTTAAAATAATGTTACAGAGACTCACTAAAGGTAACAACCATGCTAATTCTATCCTATTAGTAACCGATGCTCCGATACTAACGTCAGGAGACTCCTCAAATATTGAATGTGCCAATTATAATTACACCGTAGCATAATTTTAACTAAGGAACAAATGTAATGTCCTTAATAAAATCATACTAGAAGCATAATCATAATAAGTAACAATCCAACATTTAGTTCCCGGATATATGCCATGCAATAGTTCCTGTGATTAGTGACTATTAAGCATATATCCTTAATCAACATTGCATCAATCACATACAAGTCATACATTCACATAATTATACATCATATTACATCTCCAATTTCGGTTGCTACAGTACCAGGTTGCTACAGTAACCGAAATATGAACAGATGACCTTGGGTCATTAACAAAAAGAACAACAAATGAAGCAAAAGAATAAAAACAAAACCACCAATGGCCCCATCATCCCAAGCAGCTATTGCGTGGAGAGTAGAACTAGCATCACTCTTAGCGCCACCTGCATCGGCGCTAACGGGCATCTCATAAAGAAAACCATCACACCGCAATAAGGGTTTATAAAACCCCGAGTACTAAAGGTACTCAAAGAAGTCTTACACAAACTAATAAAAGAAAGTGGTTGTTAGAACCTATACAATGGAATAGAAAGTATATATGCATAAGGTTGACAATGTAAGGTTTAAATGGTTCATTTTGCATAAAGCGATACATCTTAACCTACAATTGCTATATTTTGATAAAGCAGTTTTAATAAATTGATTTGGACTAAAACAAAGGAATAAGTGTAATTGTAAACATAAACAAGAATAAGAATAAATAACATCTCACAATTAATTGTACGTAACAATCATCATGCCAACCAATTCCCAAAACCCAAAATTAGAATAACTTCTATACAGTGACATCAATCCAAGCGTTGTCCGTGAATCGTGACACGGCTATTCGAATAGTTTTAACCTCGCAGGTGTACATCTTACCCACATGACTTAGTTAGCCCGTAAGCCTCCTAATGATAGCATACCTTTGGTATGCCGGCCGTAAACTAAGATTTGGTATTTTTCAACAAGTTAACACTATTGAGTTGGATGACCCATGTGAGATTAATCCCGCTTAAACCAGATCGATAGCATACATTCAACCGGGCTCACATGTTGTACCGAATGCCGAATTCGGCTAATTAAATGCAAACTCGTGTTAGCCACACATATTACATCGCAGCTGGGGCTCAAGGAACGTACATGCGATGTAACACATCTACGCCTTACCCATCTAAGAACAAATGATATCAATATAAGCTCCACATGGCATACGACACGGTTCAAGACTTAAGCATCTATGCCATATGAAATCAATACACATGTCCTTCTCTCAGATCCAACTCACTAGCATTAACCCTTTACTTAACCAAACAAATACCATACTCTGCATGTGGAAGCACGCTAGCTTGAATTGGGTCACGTCGAGTTCAGTCCTTAATCAACCCGCATAAGACATCCACATTTCCCAATTCTCGCACAAAGGCACCATCACTAGCATCCACTTGTCCAGATTTGAATTGATTGATAACAGGATTTAGAAGCATTTCCAAATCAAATAAACTCAACAAGGATCAAAATAAGTATAAAGTATTTGTTGTCCCCAAGTCCGACAAGATAAGCTTGCCAAACTTTAACGCTCTATGGATCCGCATGGCTACAAAAGTTAAAACTAAATATTATAACATCACAACTACCTTAGGTTGAGTGTATGGTTGAATTAAGGATAAGCCACAAGTTCAGATATAACTAACTAGAAACAGGCATAAATAGATTTTTACAAAGTTGCATGCACAGTTGTCACCGTATTTTATAAATCTACAGCTCAAAAGATTAGGATCAACATGGTGCAGAGAGGAAGCTTGCCTTGATAGTAGTATATAACCTCTTGTTCAAAGTTCTTGAGGTTCAACAAAAGATTCAACAAATTCGTAAGAACCGTAATCTAAAAGAAGATAAAAGAATTTCAATGAACACAGAAAAACAGAGAATAAGATGCATAAAAGAATGTATGATCAAAATGGTAATGCATGGGTAATAGTATGCTTAAACTATATTTAATTTACTAAGGATAATAACCCATATATATTATCTAACGATACTTGCTACCTGTGTTTTAGATTTAGAATATAGCTACAAGACGTTTTTAAAATCGAACAGACAACAACCAATCCTTTAATTATCTGCTTGACTCTATATAATTGAAATATTACAAGATAGCTAAGTGTACTAAAGCTTGTATTGTGAGCTAACCGGGTATTTACTACTTATTAATAACAATTTAATATTTTGAATTTTTAGAGTCTCGCACGTTGGTTGGACCAACAATAAAATAGCGTAAAGTTTCTTTACCAAATGCAATGCTAGTGAAACTACACAACACATTTATACTAAAGGGAAGTAATCAATACTATGACCCATTATCACACCCCAATGAATCGGTTCACCGAAGGAAAGGGCGTAGGGTTTTTGTCGGTTTTAGACCCAAAACAAAGAAAAGTCCTTGCCTGTGATTTCGCTATTTGGTGGAATATACTAACCAAGACCTAAAATGGAAATCAAGGCCAACTGAAAAGTAATTAACATCATAACGTGTCAATGCTAACCCTAAACACATGGTTTACGATAGGAAAGGAAATTGATCATTTGTTTCCGCTTTTAACCGACAAAAGGTGACAGAGTGACAATTTGCCTTACAACTAAATGGGTGATCTTGATAATTAAAAGATGGTCTACTAATGATACTAGGGTTCATTTAAGACCTGAATAAGCTATTATTTAGACAAGAGAAACCCTAATTTGAAAAACGATATGAAAGACCTAAAAGTTATAAAAATAACTTTTCAGTTAAAAGAAGTTTGGAGTATCTTATGAAGCAAAGGAGTGTTAGAAAGGATAGCTAAAGTTCTTAGAGAACTTAAGCTAATGTAGTAAAGATTAACTCACCACTAGGGTTTATAGATGAAAAGATCGTTCTTGGTCAACGTAAAAGGTCAAAGTCCTTTCTTTGATTTCGACCAAAACAAGAATGGTAGAACTAAGTCTCTAAAGATCATTAGTCACATTCTTGCTAAGAAAAGATGGAACTCAACTCACCCAAGTGAGGTTTTCCAAAATGAAGCTTCACACCAAGTTGACAGGAGCAAGTCCTAAGTCCAACCTACAAGAAATACCTACACCCACATTAGTATGAGATTTAGGTATGCTTGTAGTTGAACAAGGCAGAGGAACAAGGGTGCTTCATCACGCAAGGAGATAAAGAAAATGAGCTTCTCCCTTGGTCAACAATGTCAGAGGTCCCAAGACTAATGGTTATATAGTGTATAGAATGTGTAGAGCAACCGAGATGTGTCTAGAATCCAATAGGTGGCACTAAAGGATAGAGATTAGGAGAAAATATCCTCCAAAAGACTGTTCATCACCACCATTTCGGTCACAACAATGTCCATCGTGGAAAAAACCAGAGAGAAATCAAAATTCTACCACTTACATGTGGGCCCCAAAGCCATGCAATGCACATACAATAGACGCAGGAGCAAAACTTGCCATCGACGCGGGCCTGTGGGCAAACCAAACCATGCAACAAGACCGCACGCACTCAAAGAAAACGACGCTGACATGCGGGCCCAGAGGATCTCCCGTCATGCAACAAGACGCGAGGAGCTCCACGCACAGCCACCGCTCGATCCCACACGCGGGGTCGGATGCGGGTGTTAAAACACGTTGAACCGGTATGGGTGAACGGGCCACACGATCTTCAACGAACGGCCGACGCGAGCAGCCCGAAGCGGTCCGGGTCTCATCTCACGCGAGCCGCCGGATTTGGCTTAACGGTCGCGATGCAAAGGAGAATCTGCCGCGTCCGACCGCCCAATCAACAGAGCCGCCCGACGCGAACCAACGCCCAAGATGAGGCGCCGCGGAGCTCTTTGGACCATGGGCTCCATCGCCGTTAAAGCGCGAATCAACGGCCCAGATTGGGGCGAGGTACGGCCGGTCCGAACGGCCCACTTCATCTGGCCCGTCCGCGCGAGAATGGATGGTTGAGATGGGCTGGAGCTTTCGGACGCGCGGGGAAGGGAAGGTGGCCGAGCCGCACCGGGCCCGGGCGACTGGCCGAGCTAAGTCACAAGGTTTGAACCCCGTCCGTCGCATAAAGATTAGACCGGGTTTAGGCCGGAGGTTTGACCAGATTCATTTAAATTTTGAAAAGGTTTGACGAGGCCCTTAAATATGGCAAATAAATTTGTAAAATCCTCGAAATTTTGCGTAATCGCCATCGATAATATATTCCCCAAATAAATTTTGAAACCATCGCTTCCTTTTTTTAGAAATACATAAATAATTTATTTAAACCAACTAAGGTTTATTTAAAGACAATTATTTTTCTAAAATCAAAATAATTTATGAAAATTCAACAAAAATTATTTTTGGCCATAATAATTTATCTCGATTTTCAATTAAAATATTTCACTCATAATACCAACATTGGATGGTATTTTTTTTGAAATTTTTATCAAGTTGGAATTTATAATTAAAATTTTGGGAAAATAGTTTGTAACATGTTACCCAATTTGTTAATCAACAAAGAATGACATGAACAAAGCTTCATTATCAGATATTAGGGTTAAATGTCATAATAGAGTAGCAGAGGTTAAGATCACGAGGAACCGTAAAAACCAGTACTAATCTCTCTGCTCCAATTGAGTGGAGACGCCTCCTTCATATGGAATCACGCAAGAATGGAAATTGTCGTAATTACATCATTTAAAACATTTTGGAAACCGATAAACACTAAGCATGCGTGCTATAAAAGCCCCGTTGAATCATTGTAATTTATACACTCATATTCCGATTCAGATACTGCATCGCATGATTTTGAGATGCAAAAGAAGGCCGCACCATTCACTTAGGCAAAGTGACGGGCGAGATGGCGTATGCTATGAATGTTTTTTTTTACTTGCTTTAACTAGGTAAGATCAATTCTACTTTATTGGTTGGTCTCCTCTCACATAGACTAGCAATATGGTACTAAACTTTTCATCTTCCACCATGCATAAGGAAGCTTTTAGGATTTTTCTAGGATTTATAAAGAATATTATTTGGGTCAAACCCGTTAACTCCAACAGTAATTTCTATTCTAACACTATCTGATTTCGGAAGTATTGTGTTGGTGAGGGTAATCTCACATGTTCGGTTCGAGGTAATCACACCTGCTCAACCTCAGAAACCAAATAATTCTCGTCATAGCCTGGTTGAGTGATGTAGGCAACCAATCTCGAGTTGTACTTGTATATGAGTTAAACCAGGCTAGATTGCTCCAAGCAACCAATTTCCTTGATAACAAATTGTTCTTATGTTCAACTCATGATTTATAATCGTTCACGGGTTACTTATGTGTATGCGTAAACATTCACGTCCGATTAAAAGAGGAAACATGATTTCGTAAGCAGTGCAAAAACCCTGAAAAAGATTCATACGTTAAAAACGCAAAATAGAGCGTGGAGCTATATATATGTGCTAATTAACGCAAACTCCACGTAGTTAAGGAAACACTTTTTTCTATTCAAGTATATATAAATTCAGAATTTAAAGTAAAGACAAAACTTATTTTCAAACTTAAGAACACTGATTGTTGAACGCACAAATATTAATTTAGGCTTACTATACAGATCGTATAAGATCTTAAATTTAGAAATTACAATTTAAAATAAATTAATACATAATAAATTAAACTTCTATATGCAAGCCTAGTAACCTTGTACATACTTGGGGGATGTCTGCAAAAGAAAAAGAAAAAGAAGAGAAAAGTACAACTTGAGTGATAGCCGAGGGGTTTTTTTTTTTGTAATCTCCCAAACACAAACTGAAGGAACGCTGCTTCAGACACGCTTAAAACACGCCACGATTGCTAATCGACGGCGGCATTGCGCCGCCGCCATGCTCCACCTCCAAAGCACCATCTCCTCGCGCCGCCCGCCTCACCACCAAGTGGCGGAGCTGTGAATTTTGTGATGAGGGTGCACACTTCAAGGATTAAAAAATCTTGTACGACATATAAGTAATTTCACAAGTTCAACACAATTACACAAAAAAGTTCGAAATTAGTTAGTAGTGCAATACAAATAGTTCAAATAAAAACTTACATGAATAAAAGAGTAGTTTCCGCTTCAACAGATATTGGCTTGACTGTCTTGCCATCTCGAAGAAAGAAATGATATCTCTATTCCTTTTCATTTGAAGGATTCAACTTGCCCTACATATACAAATCACAGGAGTCAGGAGACATTAAAGAACAGCCAGATTGATGGCATAATGGCATTTGGATAATTAAATTAGCTATGTATAAACTACAAAAGTTGTTCTGAACTTCTGATCAAATGCAATCCTGAAGCTTTACTCCATCCATTGGCCATTGCTATTTTATGTGCAGCGTATAAAACATATGCAAGCATCGCACAACTTTCTACTAAGCTGCCGCCTCCTCCTGTATAAAACAAGGTTCCTTCTAATTTTCTTCATCTCTTGCTTTGGGGAATTCAAACCTTCGCCTCGAGCGCCTGGTTCTCCTCGCTATCAAGGCCGCCTCCACCGCCTCGCTTAGCCCGATGTCGCCCGACGCCTCCTTTGTGGCCTAGCGCCCTAGCCCCTAGCCCACTCACGCCGCCCCACAGCCTCCCCCAAATCCAAATATCCAATCGAATGGAGCTGCCTCCCGCCTCGGCACTGGCTCCTCCACAAGGCCTCGGCCGCCTCACCTAGCTCCGTGCAGCCGGCAAGGCCTCCTCCACTGCCTAGCGCCCCTAGCCGCTAGCCCACTCAAGGCCACCCTCCCCGACTCCCCAAATCCAAATATCCAATCCCGATCCCAAAGAAGAGCGCCCACGACGGCGGAGGACTAGTGGAGGTCCCGAGGAGGAGGTCGAGGAGAAGCAAGCTGCGTTGCTTGGCCGCCCTACCTTGGTGACAAGGTTGGTGGCCGAGCAATGGTCTCGATGACTCGACGCCAGACGCCTGCTGCCCTCGGGCTGGAGGCGGCAAGGAGGAGGAGAAGCAAGGAGGTGGCGTCCTAGGCGGGTGGCATCAAGGAGAAGCCAGAGGAGAAGCAAGAAGGGGAGGGCGGCGTAGGAGGATCGGAGGAGGAGAAGCAAGCTCCAAAGACCCCTAACCTAGATATGAGCCGTGTTGTTGGTGGGCTGAGTTGAGGATTAGGTTGAAATTGATGCCTAGTGTTGATATGTATACATAATAAAAAAAGTTTGCATTTTTTTGGGTACCCGGCACCACGGGACCACCACTGCAATCTCTCCTCTCCACCTCCGCTTCCGTTTACTTACAGCCTGGAGAAACGGATGGTGCCGCGGCATTATGTCGTAAAGATCCTGCCGGAGAAGGGATTGATGAAGAAAGGCGTTGGCTTCCGCCAATTAGTTGGTTACGGTGAGGATGATTTCAATGCAATATACATTAACCGTCACAAGGACACTGCTCCAGCCTCCAGGTCTCGCAGATGCTTACGCCGCAGCTCGTGCTGGGGACATGCCTGCCAAAGTCCACCTTTGGATGGAGATTTTGAAGGTTCGTCCTATCTCTCAGGCGTAGCTAGCACTGCACCAGTGCACCTTAATACCTTATGTTATGGTACTCATTAGTTAATGTTCATTCATGGTAAGTTCTTTCTAAAATCTTGATTTCAGCGGTAGAACTACAGCCGATTTCACCTTATGTTGTGGATATCTGTGAAGCAATTGGATTGTCTTAATTCTGTGCCCTACAACTTGTTGGCTCAGCCCAAGGATCAAACGCACGCACACTGTGGACGCAAAGACGAAGATGAACTCACGAGACAAGTTTTGGTGCTACTCAACTTCTCAACCTTTTCTTATTTTTTTCTTCTCTTACACTGAACAAAAGACTTACAAGCAACTAATAGCCCTAATGCACTACTGGTAACTCCATGCACAAAATGTGCCCACTAGTGCTGTCGTTTCTAGTCATTAGTGTCCACTAATGCTGCCGTTTCTAGTCACATGCAAAATACACACTAATACTACATGCAAAAACCAATTAAGTCAAGATTATAGCTAACAATTTCTCCCTTAATCTTGACATGCCGACTCACCATTGCGGATCGCCCCCAACCTATTGCTACATGTAGAAGACTAACTCACGCCATGCATTATCTCCACTAGATGGATGCATGCAGCTACTTTGAAGGAGGACCAACTCATCTCACGTGCATACCTTCTCAACTAACTCGAACACATCTAGAGCTAGTCTCACACTCAAAGAACGTACATGCTCACGCCCTCACAACTACATGCACTAACCACCAACACATAACTGATCCAATAATACATGCATGTGCACACACAACTGCTGGCTTCACTTGACTGCCAATCCGCTCACTTCGCTGCCAATCCATCCACTACGCCATGACGCCACACATGCAACTCTCTTGGACTTAGCCCACTACTATGACTCTATACGGCAACTAAGCCGTGCAACATAACTAAACATGATGAACACATAGAGAACAAGATCTCGTCATCCACATCCGCCGCCGCGTGCGCGACGCCACGGCGATTCGCACACCGCTACCGGCCGTCGCAGACCTTCATCGTCGTGCTCGAGCGATGGTGCCGCAGCCGCTCATCACCGCACTTATGCACTTTCGCCAAACGCCTCGGCTTCCTCACCGCGAGCCGCATGCTCCACATCAGACGCCGATCGCTGCCGCTTACGGCGCAAAGACTCGCATGGTGCTGCACCGCCACCGCCTTGCACGCCAAGACACACTACGCACGCCCGCCTGCAGGTTGCCCGCTACCACGCAGTATGCCTCGCGCTTGTAGCCGCTTGTCTTAGCGCCGCCGCACACGCACCCGCCTCGACCGCGGACGTTCGTTGTTTCGCCGCGTCGTAGTGACACGCCTGGTCGCCGATTCTCCAGCGGGCGCCACCGGTGAGCACTCTCCTCACATTGAATCTCGCTTAATACCAATTGTTGGCTCAGCCTAAGGATCAAAACGACGCGACACCGTGGACGCAAAGACAAAGATGAACTCACGAGACAAGTTTTGGTGCTACTCAACTTCTCATCTTTTCTTATTTTTTTCTTCTCCTCTTATACTGAACAAAAAAGACTTACGAGCAACTAATAGCTCTAATGCACTACTAGTAACTCCATGCACAAAATGTGCCCACTAGTGTTGCCGCTTTCTAGCCATTAGTGTCCACTAATGCAAAATAAACACTAATACTACATGCAAAAACCAATTGAGTCAAGATTATAGCTAACACAACTCATGCCTCATTGCTTCTAGTACTAGACAGTATTAGCTACCTCCTTTCTCTCCTTTCTGTTTCCAATGTATGTGTTTGTTTTGGCTTGGCCATTTCATTTTCATCTCAATGGAATGCAGCTTCCATTTTAACTGCTGTTCACGTTGCTCGTTAGTAACTTTATGAAGACTTCAATTTTGTAATGGCCAAAACTACCACAGGAATGGAACTTTCCGTCAAACCATCATGTATTTTTTTTTAACCAAACCGTCCTGTATAGTTAATGATAAAACACTGACTAAATTTCATGCTTGTTAACAAACTGGGTTAGTGATACTAGAGATTTTCAGAAATTAGGAGCTCACAATGACAATGTTCTCGTCGACAACGACCTGGGACCCATAATGATTCCCTGTTTTACGTGTATAAAACGAGACATGTAACACTACAAGAAGATAGCCTAGACATACCCTCCTGAGTCCTGTAATGTCGCTCTCAGGAAACAATTGCGTGCTAAATGTAATAAAACCACTGGTACCCGGGTATTTTTGTTATTTTCCTCCAAAATTCCAAAAAAGTGTTTAATCTATAATTTTTAAAGGAATTTCACACGCATGAATATTCGAATTCAGCCATTCGAACAATCCTTTAGTGTTGAGGCTCTAGCTCACGCTATAGTGTTGGAATGCATTCCAATGCTATAGCCGACTGCCCTCCTCTCCCTAATCTCCACTGCCTCCTCCTCCATTGTTGCCGCTGCAGCACCAGTTGCAGCTCAAGACGCCTCCTCCACCTCGCCTCCTCAGCCGGCGGTGAGCTCACGCCTGGCAGCTCCCCCTCCTCACCGCCACCCCACCCAACCTAACATTCTCTTAGCCTTTGCCTTGCTGCCCCGCCTCCGCCGCCCCAACCCCTACAACCGAGAGGCACGGTACCCATCTCGAAGCGGCAGCGCCACCGCTCCCTCACCGGAGCTCCTTGCCAGGCCTGTACAGTGAGCTATAGTGTTTGAACGCTATAGCCTATATCGTTTTCTAGCTTTTCCTTTAATGTCGCCCCTCCAGAGTCTTGTAATGTCGCCCTCACTAAATGTTTCTTGTAGTAACAATTGCGTGCTAAATGCAATCATACAACTGGTACTAGGGTATTTTAATATATATTTCCTCCAAAAATCAATAAAAGAGTTCATTCTATAAAAATTTTAAAGTAATTCCACACGTCCAAATCATCGAAATCCAGCCATTCAAACAAGCCTTTGATAAATGAGATGCATTACCCCCTTTGCAAAATTTTGCGAAATAAGAGAGAGAAAATATCTGTGTTCAAATTCTATTTTGTCCATTATTTATTTTTCCTCCTTTGAAATAACAATAGTCTAGTCATTTCCTTTCTTATTAACACTTTTCGGGAACATCCCATTCCTTTGCAAAGGAAAACAAACTCTGTAAATTCTATTTGTGTAACTAAGTTTTTTTTCTCTTTGAAGTAGAGTGGTCTAATCATTTTCTTTCTTCATTTATACTCTTTCTGTAAACATGAAAACAATCAAACGCAACAGAAAAAATGCAGCAATGTAATGTGGTAGCAATGGCTAACGAGTAAGCAGAACTAAGTATATCGTGAGCTTTTTGGATATATTATGGCAGAGAACATTCATCCAAGGACGGAGCCAGGAATTGAACATCGGAGGGAATTTACAGGGGAAAAAACTCACAGAATAATTTGGCCATTTTACAGGGGGGAAAAGTCACAAAATAATTTGGCCATTTTTTTGTGGTACAGCTATTCTGTTATGTTCTCAGTAGACAAGGCATGAAGCTTGAATTACTGTTTTCTTCTTCTCAATGGCTGAACTACCGAAGCACTCACAACTGAATAGAAATTATAACCCATATTAGCATGTAATTTGCTTACAGCAACTAACACCTAATTAGTACCTTTATACCATAAATTGGAGAATAAAGCATTCAACCATAAATTGGAGAGAGTAAAGCACTAAATCATAAAGCTACATAGCAATGGTCATAAGCAGTACCTGGTGAGTTCACCGAGTTACGTTGTGAATCAAATCACTTAGGAGGTGCAATATCTAGAATTCTTAAGACTTGATAAAACAAGAGCGGCGAGATGAAAGAAGATTCAGCAACAACAAAATCCCAAGCTTATTCAGAGCTTTGCAGCGAGTTTCTGACCTGAACCGCGGAATTAACGACCCTGGCAAGTAGTACATAATCCTCCAAGCATAGTCAAACATTTAGATAAAGTTATACTAGATGGATCATGTAACATCAGATGAGTTATGCTAGACAGGCTCCTGAAACATTTAATGAAACATATCCAAGGTCCTCTTGCAAAAGCAAAATTGCAACTCCAACTGCGTCCAAGCAAGTCAGTACCAATTCTACATTAGTCCCTATGAATGGAACTAACGCACGATCCTGGTAGACAAAACGTGGCAACCTCGTGGCGCCAGATTCAGGGACATAATTCTGAATAACCAAGAAGCAGTAGAACCATCAGCAGCCGAGCTACTCCGCCCCCTGCTCAAAACTGAACCCTGTATAAACATGAAAAAGATGCAATAAGCACAGGAAAAACAAGACTGAGAGAAATGGGAAGGTTCGATTTATTAGCAAGTTACGGTCGTTGAAATGCAGGAAATCCCTTCTTTACTCTATAAGACGAATATTCACTTGGATCAACATGCAACTTGATCTAATTATGGCAAAGCTCTAAGGATGTGTTATTAACATGAAACTGATCCTAAGTTTTGACCTATTACTCCCTCCAATAACAAATACATATCGCTTTAGACATTGACATAGTCCCCAAAACGCAACTTTGACCATTATATTGTAATATAGTTATAACACCTAATATAATTATAATATTATGAAAATACTTTTCAAGATATATATATATATATATATATATATATATATATATATATATATGATTTTCATGTATCCAATCTAATATTTAAAAAGATATCGATAGCCAAAGTTTTGAAAGTTTGACTACACTCTCAAAACATGTATTTGTGACTGAGAGAGTATTTGATAGGTAATGTAGCCTTCTGAGGGCATTTTGACCGCTCCCATCCCAGACTTCAAAGCGACAAGAGTGCCTCAAGCTAAGCTGTCTCTTTATGGGGACAAATCAACCCTTCATTCTTAGAGTCCTGGTTCAGTCCATGCAAAGGTGTTGGAGCCCGTTAGCACCTCCACCACATCAAACCATCGATTAAACAGGGGTAAACTGCGCAATCGCCGAGATCATCACCTTTGTTAGACGAGTATGACGGCCAGTAAAAACTAACAGATAATACCACAAGCAATGCCAGCTGATAATCGTTGAACACCATCACCGTAGCGCGGTGGAGTGGAGAAAGAATTTGTCCAGCAGCTGCAGCGAGCATGATGGTTTAGCAGCTACTGCTGGCTACAGGAATCAAACTAGAATGTCCAATTGGCCAAATACAACGATTCTGTAGCACTGGCCATGATAATTTGGCACGGAGGGAGAGGTGCTTACAGGTATGACTTAATCTGATTTGTTGAATCTCCCATTCTAAACGGTTCACAAAATTTGGATGGACCGAGCAATCTCCCTATTTCTTAATAAAGTGTTCCTGCCTAGTAGCAAGGGAATTGAGTCATCTACAGTCATGTTATTTTTTTAGAACTATCTACAGTCATGTTCAAATGGCATCAGCTCTGTTAGCATGATCTAGACCTTTCCTTGACATGGATGGCCTAGATTTTCAAGGCCTCACCACCCCCTACTCAAGCATCATTTCCCCACTCCGAAGGGCAACTCTTTCTTAGTTACTCTTGTGGTGATCCAAGGACGGCACTAGGCTCCTACCCCCTTTCTCGATGTTTCTATTAGAGATATATGTCTATGTGTTATTCCCCATTGTTATGAGGGGTTATGTGCATATTCACCACCTGCACTTTGTGTATATATATCGCCCATTGGCCTCATATTCAATACAAGCAATATTCATAACATGGTATCGAGCAAAAACTAGGGTTAGGGTTTTCACGTGTCTCATGTGACAGCCTGCCTGCTCTCTCGCCTTTGCTTCGCCTCAGGTCGCCTGCCGGCTTCTCCGCCCGATCCGCCGCTTCCATTGTGGGTCGCTCGCTTTTCATGGATCCTGCGGTCCTCAAGACTCGATCGCCACCGCTTAGCGCGTTCTCCGCCGCCTCGGCTTCGGTGATCGCTGTTGCCGCCACGGACGTGTCGCCTCGCCTTTCGCCGGAAGTCTCTCGCCGCCTGGCTGGTTGGCGCTGCCTCTCGCACAAGACGCTGCTTCGCCGGAGCTCTCCGCAGGCCACCGGAGTCCTGTCGCCGCCTGCCAGGAGCTCACTCGCCGCCATCGCGCCGGAGGAGTTTCACCGCCGCTGCCGCCGCCGAGGCTACCTCACCCGCGCCACGCCGCCGCTTAGGCACGCCGCCGCCAGTTCGCCGCATTGCCGCTGCAAAAACCGGGGAACCTTAGTTTGGTTCCTCGCGGCGCTTTTTTGTGGCTCTACACGGCTGGTTGATATACGGCCGGCCTGAAAAGAAATCGAGAAAAAAAGCAAAAACAAACAAAACGCCGATCTAACCGCCAAGGCCAACAATACCGTTAGATCAAGGTTTTGGTCGCCGGCTATCCAAAGACCGCCACCAATAGGTAATGCTTTCCTCGCGTCTTGATCTTCGATGGTGTTAATTACACCGACTTCAAGGCCTCACATGCGCATTCATATGCGTGGTCTTCGCCTCGGGCATCCTTCCGGCGATGTCATCTCGCCGCTTTGCCCTCCTCCGACGAGTTTATACCTATCGCTACGCCTCGACAAATGACAAGGTCGCTGCCGAGGTCGCTCATTTTGTCGATGATGCGCCGCTCGCCACCAAGAGGCTCGATTCTACAAGGATCGATCGACCGCCTATACTCGCTGGTACGACGACGACGCCGAGCCGCCATTGCCCTCATTGCCGCTGTCCAAATTTCGCTTCTTCGAGGTTGTGGGACTCTCTCGCTTCAGATGTGGACTCACCTTCGCTGCCGCCACGAGCCCTCCGGGTGATGCCTTGTACCGTCTGTGGTCCGCCAGAGCACTCTTCAAAGAGGGTGATGCTATCATGGACGCTTTTACGCCAGTAGCTCGCTGTTCGGGCGCCGCTGGACTCTCTCTCGCGACCGCTGGTTGTCGCTCCCGTCTGCGGCCGCTTAGCAGACGCGGCCGACTGGAGTTTCAGCTGGTCTACGAAGTTCTTACTCGCCTTCGCCCCGAAGTTCGAAAGCAGCAGGCGCGCCCAGCCCTTGCACGCCACCTCGTGTCACTCTCCTAGAGGCTCCTTACCGAGATACGCTGGAGAGACTCGCCTAAGTGGTGCCGGGTCTCATGCCACCCTCTCAGGCTCGCCGCCGCCCACCGCTATACCGCTCGCTTCCACGCCAAAGACATCGCTTCCTCCAAATGGCCGCCACAAGCGTGGTGGCCGCCCATCCGAGGTGGCCGCCTCATCGCTTCCCATCATGCGACAAGGTCGGCCACATTGAGTCCCAGCTATAAGAAGAAACGGCATCTTTCACGCCGTTCTTCTACTAGCACCGACACCGGTGCTTCTATATCGACGCCAGATCGAATTCTTCAGAATTTCTCTCACCGAAAGGTGAGATAGCCAGACTTCGACGCCGCTTGCCGCTTGTGTTCTCCTCGACAGTTCTCGCAGGCTCACATCGACTCTTCTGCACCGAGAAACCACCTCTACACAACAGTACCTCCCCGCGGATTCTTGATTCGAGCATCTTTTCACATGACTTCGATGCTTCCACTCTATCCTTCATTACACCTCTTGATTCTCATGTTAGTGTTCTTACCGATGGTACCTCTCTCTTCGCTCTCGTCGAGGACCTCTTAGCAACTCATCCTTTCATGTTCCGTCTCTGTTCATGTTCTCGCCTTACCATGCAGCTTTCTTTCACAAGCAGACATCGATCTTGGTTGTCGTCATTCTCGACTCGACTCTTGTTGTGTTCAGACCGCCACACGGAGCTCGTTGGTTCTGCCTCGGCGCTTTGACTCACAGCTGCCTCGGGAGCTTGACTGCTTCACCTTCCTTCCGCCGCCACCGCCGCCAGCTTCTCAAGGCTTCACTCGCCTCACTCGGCTTTTTCAAAGAAGGGCATCACCGCCTTGGCCATCTATGTGGATCTCGCTCCGTCGCCTTTAGTTCGTCGTGGTCTTCGGGGTCTGCCTCAGAGACGGTCTTTAGATTGTCGTGGTCGTAGTTAGGCAAATGCCTTCAGCTTCCTTATCCTCATAGTGAGTCAAGATCTCGTCATTCTTTTGATCTTTGTTCATTCGTGATGTTTGAGGTCCCGCCCCTTCGCTTTTAAAGGGGTCATCGATATTATATCATATTTATATATGATTTCTCTCGCCACACTTGGATATATTTCATGTCTTCTCGTGAGTGAGGCCTTGTCTATCTATAAACAATTTGCCACTATGGTTCGCACACGCTTCTCCACTCCTATTCGTGTCTTTCAGGTCGACTCTACCATGAAAGTACCTCTCGCCACCGCGCAGCCTTCCTTGCCGAAAGGTGGCACTCGCCGCCTTCTTGTCCCGTGCTCATGCTCGAATGGTGTTGCCGAGCGCAAGCATCGCCACCTCCTTGAGTCTGCTCGGCTCGATGATTGCCGCCTATTCCACCTCACTTTTGGGCCGAGGTCGCTTCATCGCCACCTATCTCGCCAACATCCAAATTTCTTCTTCGCTTCTTCAGTATGCAATCCTTTTGAGCGCCTCTGTGGTCTTCTTCCCGACTACTCGCCTTCGTCTATTTGGTTATGTTTGCTACGCTCTTTCGCCTCGAGAACGCACTCAAATCACCACTCACCGTTGAGTGTGTTTTTTCGATACAAAGGCCGAGCACAAGGGCTATTTGCCGATCCCGTTGGTTGATTTGATGCGGATTTCTTGGGATGTGACTTTCGATGAGTCTCGCCCCTTCTACCCACATCCTGCTCTCTCTCCTTCGCCTCTCAGAGAGTCTCTCGCTTTTTGACCTTTCCAGATACACCTATATCTGTTTTGCCCTCGCCCACCCGGCCCCATCGAAGTCTCCACATATTCCTCTAGTGGTCTCCGCCCTGTCGCCGCCGCCAGATCCTCGCGCCTCCTGCCCCCCACTACACTCGCTTCACACCGCCGACCAGATTGAGGATCTTCCAGATGAGCCATCTTCTTCTCGATGTTCCATCTTCTTCGATGCTCCATCTTCCCCGACGGGTCATCTTCCTCGCCACGCCTCCGCGATCGCCAACGATTCGCCCCTCGCCTGCTTTTGCCTTTGTCGGCGCAGCCTACTTGTGAGCTCGTTCTCCTACCAGATGTCAATATTCATCCCGAGTGGCAAGATACCATGGCCGAGGAGATTGCTGCCTCGAGCGCATCGGGTATTTAGGATCTTGTTCCTTTTCCATCTCACCTCGCCCTATCATGTGTAAGTGGGTCTATAAGATTAAGACTCGCCTCGATGGCTCTCTTGAGCGCTATATAGGCGCCTTGTTGCTCGTATTTCCAAAGCAGAGCATGGTCATGACTACGACGAGACTTTTTGCCTCGCGGGCCCACATGACCACCGTCTGCGACTTTCTTTTCGTGGCGCCTGCTCGCCATCGGGTCTGCTTTCGCCTTGATGTCAAGAATGCCTTTCTTAATGGCGAAGTTGCATGAGGAGGTCTACATGCATCCGCCACCGGGTATTCTGCCTCGAGGGCATGGTCCGCCGCCTTCGCCGCTTCTCTATGGCCTTAAGCAAGCCCTCGTGCTTGGTTTGAGCGCTTCTCTCGTGGTCACTATCGCCGGCTTTTCAATGAGTGATCATGATCTCGCCATTCACACTTCGCCTCGTGGTCGGACTCTTCTTCTTCAGATGTTGATGATATGATCATTACGGAGATGATTCTGAAAGTACATTGCCTTTGTCAAGGCTCGCTCTTAGTGAGCGCCTTATGTCGATCTTGGCCTCTTCACATTTCCTTGGGATTAAGGTTACTTCCACTCCAGATGGTTTCTTTATGTCCCAAGAGAAGTATATTCAGATCTTCTTGATCGCGCTTCTCTCATCGATCAACAGATCGTTGAGACTCTCATGGAGCTCAATGTTCACCTCCGACCCTCCGATGATGAGCCTCTTTCCTCGATCCGACTCGCTATCATCATCTTGTTGAGAGTCTTGTCTACCTTGTCATACTCGTCCGGATATCACTTATCTCGTCCACATTCTAAGTCATTGCTTCGCCCCACTCAGTCCACTATGTACCCACCTTCTTCGAAGTTCTCAGGATACCTTCAGGAACTATCTCGCCGCCTCTTCTTTCCATGCTCCATTCTACATGCCTTCAGACTTATTCAGATGTTACTTGGGCCACGATCCTCCGATCACGGTCTATCTCTCGCCATCGGGTTTTTTTTGTGGTTCTCTTATTGCCCGAAGACAAAGAAACAGACTGCAGTGTCCCGTTCGAGTGCAGAGGCTGAGTTGCGAGCTATGGCTCTATTGACAGCAGAGATTACTTGGCTACGGTGGTTACTTGAAGATTTTGGTGTTTTTGTCACTACACCTACTCCTCTCTTGTCGACAAGACAAAGCTATCAAGATGTTCGCGGATCCTGCGGAAGCATGAGCTCACCAAGCATATTGGTGTTGATGCTTCCTTCATGCGGTCTTGTGTGCATGATCAGGTGATTGCTCTTCAGTATGTGCCTTCCGAGCTTCAGATAGCGGATTTCTTCACGAAGGCCTGCACTGAGCACAAGATGGCTTTACCTCTCCAAACTCAATGTTGTTGATCCACCATGAGTTTGAGGGGGGTGTTAGAAATATATGTCTAAGTATGTTATTCCCCATTGTTATGAGGGTTATATGCATATTCACCAATTGCACTTTGTATATATATAACGCCCATTGGCCTCATATTCAATACAAGCAATATTCATAACAGTTTCCACCAAGCATCCTGTTGCAGCAATGGTTGTCAACTTCAGCTGAACATGGTGCACCAATCAGGGCAGCCCTCGGGTGCCATATGCAACTATGCTGATGACGAGAGCAGCGTTGATGGCCCACCTGTCATTACCCACCAGTGCGGATGCCAGGTATTGCATGGTGGCGGTGGCAGCCAGAAGGATGTAAAATGGTGCGGGAAAATAGAAGTATGCAATGCTGTTAGGCCTAGCTTCAGATTTTTATTGAAACATGTTAGGAGGATGTAATGTAACAGACTGTTTTCTTGTTTTCTTCATTAGGAATGTCCACCTTTTCAATTCTAAACTAACATGAGATTTCCAACCTTTACGTTGTCTAATCAACCTGAGAAGTTTTACATTGCTAGATTTTATAACAGATATATGCAGACTGCAGAAATGTAAGAATCAAGAGTGTCAATAGCTAACTTACTTTGAGAAGAAGACCACAAATTTATCTGTTGGATTTTAATTTTCTCAGGAGGTACACCATAAGTAGTCAGAATTTTTAAAATTTTGTGAAGCACCTCATCTCCGTGATATTTGACTTCAACTACCTTGAGGTGCTTAGATGCCAAGAATTGTTCCTTGGGTTGCAACATCCATCTGTTTCAAACATGGGATTTGGTCTCTATAGCAAACAAAGCATTATTTTACTGAAATCAATCAGCTATACAAGATAACTTCAATAAAACAGAAGTTATCATATTAGAAAAGAACATACTCCTACCTCGTACAGTTGAAGAGTAAGCTTTCTAGAATTGGTGAGTGTTGGAGAAAGTAAACTAGTGCACCAAGTCAGCAGCCATACACCATTCACTGAGCAGCAATGTCTTTAGCTTGCTAAATGTAGGGCCCATTTTAAAATCCTTTCTGAAAATGAACTGACAAAGCACAAGGAGTAAGAATAATTCAAGGTGTAACTTCAAAAGTACTAGATTCGACAATACTAAATTACCTAGGAGTTTTCTGCATGTTTTTGTTTTTCAAACGTAATTAGTTGTAAGCAGATACATAGATTCATATCCCATGCCGGGTTTTGCATGTTTCTGATTTACTCAGAAATATATTTCAATCAGCCATACCACCTTAAGTGCTGCAGAAAGTAACATGGTTCACTAATTAACCTAATACTATGCCATTGAATAAATCTCAATATTAGTACGATGTCAGAAGTACCAACTACCAAGAGTACAAAACACATGTATGCATAATGTACTGGCATTCTCACGAACCAACTATAGGGGATGTCTGCATAGAAAGATAATAAAATCAAAATTATTATTTGGCGACAAAAGGCAATGCAAGCACATAAAGCTTGTTTAAAAGAAGAGATTACATGTTCCTAACTTTCTATTGATAGATAAAAATACACAAGATGTAGCGGATGGCAGACAACAGTAGGAGTCAGCGTAAGTGCAAGCATACCACTTGAGTTCCAGTTATCAACTCTAAATTTGTGGCATTCGACAAACCATCAAGAAGCACGCAGTCATCATCATGAACGGCATTAGAATCATTACAGTAGTATCCGTCACAAAGCGTATCACCACAATCCCCATAAGGATCGTTGAAACAATAATCATCACAGTAATCACCAAGCCTGGCAAATGTCGTTACCAATGATGGCATGCTCAAGCATAGGAGTCCAGCCCCAAAAGTCAGCAAGTTCCAAGGAAATAAGATTTGGGGCAGAAATATGAGTGCGGGTATACAGAATGAAAAGGCATCCAGTGATGCTTAGGCGTCTTAGTGATTGGGACAAGATCTTCTCCGCATTGATTCCGCAATCCTTCATCTTTAACACCTCCAGTGCCGGACAGCTTGAAAATCAAGAGCGCGGTCCGCTAACTTCACACCACAAAGTTCTAACCTCTGCAAGTGCTGGGACACGAGAGCCACGTTGGGTAGCGGCACGCCCTTTTTCACATTTACATAGTAGACATGTACTTGAAGCACCCGAACTTGGCATGATACAGCATAACGGAGCCACAGTTCGATGTATCGGAATGCCTCATCCCTGTCCCGACCACCATAGGAATTGATCTCGCATTCATATAGAGGCGCTCCCTGTTCACGGAGGAGCAGCAGGTAGTTGACAAACTTATTCAAGGCATGCGCGCTCTTGTACCTATCGGCAGTGGTGGCGATGCGCAGGGAGGGTACAGACTTCCATTGGTGGCGCCAGCGCCGGGCGAGCACGCACGTCCGCACGGACTCGCGCGAGGGCAGGAACGCCAGCACGCGCTGGAGGAGCTCATCCGGGAAGGCGCCAATGCGGTCCTCGCCGCCCACCGCCGCAGCCGTTTCCTTGAAGCTCTCAGGCATTCCGTCGAACGGCCGGCGGGCGGATCGGGAGCCGGTGGTGCGCGGGGAATGGATTACAAGATGAGCGATAGCAACCAGACGGAAAATATACACAAGAATCCAAGGTTCTCATGGCATGACCTCAGCTCCTAACGGAAGCTCCAGTCGCCGACGAGGCAAGAGCTCTCCCCTCTTCGGACGGCGCACGGTGGTGAATGATTGGTTCACTCCGCAGGGTTCACTTCTCTGAGCAAGCAAAGCCTCAAGCCCCGTCTCATCTCCTCACCACCACAACCACCCCATTAACTCCCCTCAAAACCTCGAGCGACGTGAGAAGTGAAACGTAAAGGTCGCCAAATGGTCCGTACCTGCCGGCTTGGTCGCTCGTATTGTTAGCCTGGCTAGGGCACGACATGGCCCGAAAGCTATACGGGCCGACGTGCTGTTGTGTGGTCTGTTTGGGTCGTAATCTCGCCCAACGGTCTGCTCACCAAGATATTACCGTGCCTAATCCGTACAACCATCCACGTTAAGCCCGCTTGGCGCGATTGGGCCCGTTTAGCAATATTAGACCTGTTAGGAACGATTAGGTACAATAAAGTGTTTTTTTTCATTTTTAGCCCTTTTTAGCTATTGGGGGCTTAAAAAATACACACAAAATGAAAAATTATTATTTTTCTATCAATAGGCAACATACCCTTCATTCAGCCACTATCCAATCTCCACTCTCTTATATTATTCTATTGTGAAAATTTAGATCCCTTTTGTGATAATTTGGCGAAATTTGAAATATGTTTGCCAAATATTCGAAATTTCAAAATCCAGTTGTAGTCATAAAAGGAGGTGCAATACTAATTTTTGTAGATTTTAATAGTTCTTATTTGATATACTAAGATGAAATACATAATAGCGTAATTTTCAATTTGTAGTTTTCGTGATTAAAAATTACAATAATTTTGCTATTAGTGATTTCGGCATTTTCATCGGTGCCGTGGGAGGGCACCAAGGGATGCCCCACCCCTAGGGTCATCGCCAATACCCAAGAGGCCCTAGGAAAAGTCATGTGTGTATGGATTAGGTTCATGTAGTGTATCTATGAAAATGTACCTAAATACCGCCCCTAATACTTGATTATATTCCAAGGAAGAATGCATGCAAAAGAAAATGAAACATTTTAGAAAGGGGTTTTTCATGAAATCCGCTAACCTGGGCTCCTAGGCCTTGGCCTGTGGCCCATGTGTGGCCACCAAAGGGGCGCCACCCTCCCCAACCCTAGCCGCCTCTAGTTCTCCCTTCTCCTTTGTTTGGCCACCCCTTTTCCCTCTCCTCCCGGTCCGCCTCCAACAGCTTCCTAGCGCCCACCTCCCCCAACCGAGGTCTCTCATTGCTTCAACTCCTCAGCACTGTCGTCCAACGCCGCTTGCTTGCTTTGGTGGCCACCGTGGAAGAAGAAGGAGGGGAGGGAGAGAGGAGAAGAAGAGGAAAGGAGCGCCTCATGGGGGAATTCAGCGGGCACACGTGTCTTCAAGGGTAACGACGCCTCACTGGTTGGATCAATTAGATTCGTAATTGCCATGATTAGGGGATCGTTGTTCTGTTGTGATTAATTTTAGTATTTTGTTCAATGCTTGCTCGTCAGTTTTCATGTAGTTAAATTCCGAATTAGAGGATAGCGTCTCCTAGATATTTGTGGGGTTTGTCTTCAGCTTTCCATAGGTTCTGAGATCACCCAATTCGGAGTTGTGGTTTAGAAGTTACGGTGGTTTCTTTACTGCTGTCTAGAAATTCTGACGAATATCGCAAAGCTGTTTTTTTATTAAATAATAATGTGTTAATGGCTGATTCAGGAGGTCACCCAACACGATTGTCGAGGAAATTTCTTAAGCTTTCCAGATTGTTAAAAATCATGAATTTTGGTTCATCCATTTGAAAGATATAAATTTTCTTGTACTGCTGTTTAATTAATCTTCACAAATTATAACTTTAGATTTTCAACTGAATATTAGACTCATATGTTGGCAGAATTAGAGGATCTCGCCAACTAATTTATTATAGATAACTTTAGGATGATTCCAGGAAGATAAATTTTATAAATTTTGGACGGTTAGAACGAAAGTTATAAATTTTTGAAGTTATTGTTGTAGTCTATCCTTCTGCTAGGATGAGAGAAAGATTAACTGTTAGCCACCTTTATTGCACTTTGGGAAAAATTGTAATAAATTTATTAAGGAAGCTAGTTCTCTGTATTTTCCAGAATGGCTTAGAACATTGAATTTGGATGTACCAATTAAGAGATACTAAATTCTTGTTGTTAATACCAAGATGACAAAACGGTCTTGGAGATAAAAACAAAGGCTTAGATGGGATAATTTGATCTTTCGGTCAGCTGAGATGTTGTAGCTATGCTTGTGTAGATTCCAGGAAATTTGGATTCATAACTTTTGGAGTGTTGACTCAAAAGTTATGGATTTTCCTTTGATAGCTGTCAGTTTGGACAGATTAGGATTTGTGAGTGTATCGGTTAAGTTTTGGGTTGCGATTAGGAGCGATTGATTTCATTTTGTTCCATTGCTATGCTGAGCACGTTTGAACGTTATTCTTAGAATGCTTTACGGTTGTCAGGTGGTGGTGAGAATCGGGGTTAGAGCCTTCATGTCAGCGTCATCCGTCTTGCGGCTGAGGCAAGTACATTGTGGATTGTATTGACTGTTATGTGTTCATAGTGCTTGATGCTCATGCTATGATTAAATTCTATGAACTGTGAGTTAATTCCAATTATTCTTGTTTCTTTCCATAGATGTTAATCCATGCTTATTGAGATTATGTCTTTCATATCAATGTATTTATTCGCTCGTTCGTTCGTTCATGATTCACCCACGGGAGTGGGAAGTAAATTCCCATCATTCCAATATGGGCAAGAAAGACCCCATCATTCCAATATGGACAATTTGGATTCCCGTTTTGAATGATTCTTCAAACGGGCCTTGGATCCCTGCATTTTGGATAATGCAGGTATAGGTGAACACCGACGGGTGTTCACTGGCTATACTGGTATAAATAGAAGAGAAGAGCATACATTTCATTCCTACATAAGATTTCTGCCATTCCACTTACGAATTCAAATATTGTGATTGTTATGTTCTTGGTCCAGTATTTTCTATATTCTTCTTATTGTACTTGCTGAGTCGTAGACTCACTCTTGTTAGTGTTTGTCTGTTTTAGGTAAACACTGAAGACGACATGCTTTGGGAGGGAGTAGGCACAAGGATACTTGCACTCATTTCACATATTTCACTTTATGGTTAATAAACCTGCTATTAACTTTCATTTGAGAGTTTGGATTGTAATAAATAATGACATGATGATTATCTCTGTCCGTCGTTATGTTTTGGACTTTTGGTTGAGCTAGTTAATGTTTATGCTCATTAGATATATTCTTGGTAGCAATTCTCTTGAATGGATTAAGATGATTGGACAATTCATTTGAGAGCTTCGGAAGCCCAAGTAGGGGCGTATTAGTGGGCGCGGACATGGTGTGGGACGTGGCAACGACGGAGGAGGTGCTGCGGGTGGCGTAGCGGGTGGCCAGTAGGGGGTCTTCGTTGTGATCTGTGTGCTTGCATTATTTGTTTACGTATTCCCTGTAGCATTGTTCTATACCTTGTATTATGTGTTTACATATTCTACTTCATAGTTACTATGACATGGTTGTCTGTGCATTCCCTCTAGCATTGTACTATAACTTGTTCATAGATTACTTACCAATTGTTTGTGATCGAGTCGCTGAACCGTTAGATTTAATTGGCGACTTGGCAAGAAAATGGGACAAGATTTGTCGCCAAGTCGTCCAACGGTTTAGCGACTAGCCCACGTGTCGCTCAACCATCCGTTGGACCAGTACTTGCTACCAAGTCGTCCAACGGTTCAACGACTAGTCTACGTGTCGCTCAACCGTTGGCCCAGTACTTGCTGCCAAGTCGTCCAACAGTTGAGCGAATAGTCCACGTGTCGCTCAACCGTTTGTTGGGCCAGTACTTGCTGCCAAGTCATCCAACGGTTGAGCGACTAGACGGTTGTATAGAAAGCCAGACCCGGTCCCATCACTATTTCTCTCGTCATTTATCTCCGCAGACAACCAGAGCAGATCGGGAGAGGAGAAAAGGGGAGGGATAGAAGGATAGGAGGACTAAAGAGGAGGAGAAGGTAGGGAGAGGGAGAAGCAGAGGAGCTCGAGAGAGGAAGAGAAGGGGGGAGAGGAGCTTGGGAGAGGTACACAAGGGGAGGAGAGGGGGGTCTGGAGGAGAGGTGCTCGAGACGTGAAATAGAAAGACAAAGGAAGCTCGTTGATAAGAAGAGAAGGTCTCCGCGTGAAGGTAATAGTCTTGTTTGTTCTTGTTCTCGGCCGAATGTAGGCGACGTGTAGCTACTTGTTAGTTTAGCACGTATATGGGGAATGTATGTCGAGAAATCACTGGTTGCAATGTTTGTAATATTTGCAGTGATAAATCAGTCATGTCGGAGCCCACAAGATTAAAAGTGCATTACGGTGTTGGTACGGTTCGTGAAGGTCCGTATGGTGTTGACCTAAGTAATTTTCGGCAAGTCACTTTGTCACACCCGGACCTGGAGAACGCCCGAATCGGAAATGTCCTATACTGGCTCACCGGAAGCTTCTCCTTGGACCCCGAGGTGTGGAGTGTTATCGTACAAGAGCTTTGGAGCCGGTCTCCCACGCACATTCGGTGGGAGTTGACCAGATCGACACGCACGGTTGCATGGAAGGGATTGAAGGTCAGATATGTGTGGCTACGAAAAGGCATATGAAAATGACCATGTCCGAAGGGAGTCATCGGAGGCCCTTCCAACGGCTATCGTCGGGTTGGTGGAAGCAGCTCAAATGCAGAGCGCGTGGTTCACGAAGAAGATGCGGTGGCCGATGTTGCGGAGGCAGAAGAGGACAAGGTGGCTGGTGTTGCGGAGGCACAAGAGGAGGCTAGAGCAGAAGAGGAGGGTAAGGCAGAAGAGGAATATCGTACACCGCATGCTCATCCCAGTGCACAGGCAGATGCAGGGGAGCATGTCGACAGCATAGTGCATCAGATGGAGATTGATGACTTGACAGCTCGAGCGAAGGATGAAGCTTTGGAAGAGGATGGTGATGACTCTTCTGAGGAGGACGAAGGTCCCATCCCGCAGGAATGGAATAGGATGGATGTTGAGGGTTTTGATGTGCACGACAAGCACGAATCACTGTGGGAGTACCATGGGACGAAGGTTCGGCTCTGTGCAATGTTTGCTGACAAGGGATCACTGCAGTATGCCATTAAGCTGTGGGTCTTGTCCATGCAGCGGTCGTTTCGTGTATTCAAATCCAGCCAAGAGCAGTACACTATGGTGTGCGAGCAGGCCGGGTGTCCTTGGTGTGTGCACACGCGGAGACCCAAGTACGAGACTCCTGGATTGTCTCCAAGGTGGAGGCGCACTCCTGCTTGCTCAAGAGTGTTTTGCCGAGGCATCGCAACTCGACATCCACCTTCATAGCCAATGTGATGTACGAAGAGATAGTGAAGAATACAGACTTGGGGGCCAAGCACATCATGGTGGCTATTGAACAGAAATTCAAGTACATGATTAGCTACGCGAAGGCATGGCGTGCTAAGCAAAAGGCTTTGGAAAGGAGGTTCGGTTCTTTTGAGACGTCTTATGACAACCTTCCTTGTATGCTCCAGGTACTGCAGGATAGGAACCCGAGCACATACATTGTTGTGAAGGACAAGCCATTCAAAAGACCGCCGCTAGGTTTTATGGTATTGCAGAGGACCTTCTTAGCATTCGGTCCCTACATCGATGCATTCAGACATATGTTGCCCGTGATCTCTGTGGACGGGACATTTCTAACTGTGAAATACAAGTGCATGATCCTGACAGCAATTGGCGTTGATGGCAACAATCAAATTCTGCCCTTAGCCATCGTTTTCGTCGAAAGTGAGAATTTCGACAATGGCGGTTGTGATTCTTCGACATCCGAAGGAGAGGAGTAGTTAGCACGCCCCGATGTCTCGATAATCCATGATCGCCACCCGTGATGATGAAGGCTATCTCGAAAACTTCAAGAAGACCCCGATGAGCCGTTCCTTGGCTAGACATGAGGAAAAGATGGTGCATTTGCCATCTGGGGGCCAACTTCTTTAAATAGTTCAGGCCGTAACCGTTGATCAAGCTGTTCAAGAGGTTTGCTATGCAGAACCAGCAGCGTAAATTTGATGCATTGTGAGAGATGTTGGACGAGCACACCAGGAAGCATATCGTCAAGAGGAACAAGCGTCCCCTCATTTCTGGGGCGACGCAGCCCGAACGCCTCACACCACTACGGGAGCTCAACCCTCCCCATTTGACACGGAGGACCTCGAGGGACATCGGGTGTTTCTCTCATTGGATTGAGGCTGAGCCATTGGAGAAGTGGTCCTTGCTGCACGACATGGACAGTGCAAGGTATGGCATAATGACCATTAACCTTGCAGAGGTGTACAACTGGGTTATTAGGGGCCTTCGTTCTCAGCCTTTCGTCGCCATCGTCGAAGGCATTTTGCACGGTACAATTGGATATTTCAGGGAAAGACATGCAAATGCGGCACTTCATGCAGCCAACCCACATACACCGATCGCTAAAAGATTACAAAGATACATGTAAAGCCAAGACCGAGAAGGCTCGGTCATACACGGTTTTCGTAATGGGCAATATGGAGTATCGATTCGACGTGATCCTTCGAGACAGAGCCGGATTCAGGACGGCTCGGTCTCTTCTTACCTATAAGGTATGCCTTGGAGACCATGTGAATGAACCTAGCTGCACATGCAACAAGCTAAAGCTCCTTCACAAGCCATGCTCTTATGTCCTCACTGCGTGTGGGACCATCCATATGGACCCATCAAACTTCATATTGGAGTATTTCATGAAGGAGAGGGTGCAGCAGGCATGGTGCGGCGAGCTAAGAGGCTTTAGGGTTGTGGGCAACTTCGCCACGTTGGATACTGCACAGAGGATTTGGATTCCGGATCTAGGCCTATTGAAAGGGGGGAAGGGCCGTCGGCAGAGTCGTCACATTAAGAACGATATGGACGAAGGGGAAGCTGGAGCGACGGGTAGACATTGCAGCCGCAGCCGCTAGGAAGGCCACACTATGAGAACTTTCAAGGCGCCTACCGACACGTAGGAACACCGACATAAAGTAACTTGTATTAGAACTACTAGCATGTTGTAACTTGTACTTCTGTCAGTACTTTGGTTGTTGTAAGCACTGTGAAACTAATTGTATCGTAATTGCAAATTTTAACATTATTTGAAGTGTCAATATCTCGCCTTAATTGTAGCGGATAATGTCTGGTATGAAATAGCTCGATTTTCAGTACTCGTTCATACAATGCATGTTTGTTCAATGCATATCAATGCCCTATAGCTTAATGCATGCGACACATCGATGCAACAGTCAACTCGATAAAAGACAACCACAATGACGCGTTCACCATTTAGTTACATGCTTTATGAGATTGAACATAATTGCGCATGTAAGGGAGGCTACCGAGGTACAAGCTTCTCCGCCCATGCCTAATGGTAGAAGGTGTCTCGCTACCCACATAGAGTATTGTACAGGGGGCGTCTCGGACGTAGCTGGCCGTCGTTTTAGTAGCACGCACATATGCGGCTAGGGTTCGCACAGCAGCATGTGGATCATAGGAACTTTCTATGTTCACGACCTCCTCATTGTCCCTCTCACGCTGCATCTGTTGACAGAAGTCAACATTTTGCTCGTTGAGATTATCAATCCGCGCCTCCAACTGAAAGATTTGGTGCCACAATGTATCCACGTACATCGCAAGATATCGTTCATGGGGAGGATTGATCCAGTGGACAAAGTCGTATTTCGCTATCTACTACAAGGGACGGTTAACATGGAGACTGTATTAGCAGTAACATGAACCAAACTATTTGCTAATTGTACCCCTAAGTGTGGACATCGGAAGAAACATCGTCCGCCATCGAAAGCGGGCGTCCGTGACTGCACGACGCGTCCTCCTCGTGGTAATCAAGATTTCGCCATACCGGTTGAGCACGCTTGTTCGGCATCAACCGGTAGTTAGGGCCGAAGTCCTCCCTCCTTTCGAGGGGAAGGTCTTGCTTCGGCGACTCCGGTTGGACTGGTCCCTCGGCGTCTGCCATGGTATGTTACTGTACGACAGAGAAGGTTCTTCTTCCTACGGTTTCAAGGGTCGAGTGGTCCTAGTATCGGAGCGTGGGGCACGCATTTTATAGCCCACGGGGGGAAGCTAACAAAGCGGGTAATGTGTTAGCTTGCAGAGACAAGACCAAACGGGGCAGCTTTGCGCGGTGACAAGACCAAATGAGATAGCCTTGCGCAATGACAAACCTAGACAGGGCAGCTTTGTGCAGTAACAAAACCACACGAGGCAGCTTTGAGCTGTGACAAGACTACATGGGGCAGCTTTACGCAGTGACAAGGCCAAAGGAGGCAGCCTTGCGCAGTGACAAGACCAAATGTGGCAGCTTTGCGCAGTGACAATACCAAAGGAGACAACCTTGCGCAGTGACAAAACCAAACAGGGCAGCTTTGTGCAATGACAAGACCTAACGGGGTTGGCTGCTTTGCGTAGTGACAAGACTAAATGGGGCAGCTTTGTGCAGTGATAAGATCTAACGGGACTGGCTGCTTTGCACAGTGACAAGACCAAACTGGGCTGCTTTGCGCAGTGACAAGACCAAACGGGGCAGCTTTGCGTAGTGACAAGACCTAACGCCAGCAACTTTTCATAATGACAAGGCAACACTCTACCTCACAGGCTACTCACATGAAATTAACCATACCATGCCAACCTTGTGGCTTATAAAAGGGGGTGAAAGAGATCTGGAAGAGTACACTACACAACCAAACCCAACACTACAACACTAGAGTTTCCACTCCACGCCTCACATGCCGCTACACCAAAGCTTCCTTCATCACGCCAGATGGACGATAAGCAGAGGCAATGGGACCGGATCCGTGAACTATCAAGGGTCTTTGGGACCCGGAAGAGCGAGCAAGGGTCTTGCAGGGGTCAAGGCCGAACAAGAGATGCGTGCAGTGGCAAGCTCTCCGCAATGAGGGCCCTCAGAGTAGCAGGCGTCTTCGAACGCTCCAACCGAGAGTTCGTCACAACACCCACGAGGGGAGACGCCACCCCTCTGTTGTTGCAGGGACCCATGCAAGTTCTTCAAGTCTAAGCACCAGATTAGATTGGGCATGCATTACTAGGGTTGCGTGAACTACTCCAGTGACTATCCCGACCGACGTTAGGACACAATCAGCTATCAGCAGTCGGTAAGGACCAATTACAGTGTGTTCCCATACTATTTTTCTTTCAAAGTACGCACTAACAACCTCTCCCGTCTACTTGTAGTCCCCAGATTTGCTATGTGTCTACCGCAAGTGGATCGACCACAAGATCCACCCACATGACCAGTGGTCTCTCGACTTCGATGAGTGGCATGACAAAAGAGACCGCGAGATCCGGGAGGAGCGATGCCGCAACGATGAGCAAAACGAGCGTATACGTCGGGAGACGCAAGCTCATCTTGAGGCGTGCAGGCGCAAGGAGCGCGAGACTCGTGAGAGGGAGCGCGAGAGAAAGAGGAAAATTACGGCCAAGGCCAAAGAGGTCGGCGAGGAGTTCAACGCCGAGCTAGCAATGAGGGGAAAATGTGCCTGGTCCATGCAGTAGGTCGGACCATTATGTACTAGTCCCCCGTTGAAGGTCGAATCTTTTTCCATTCCAAAAAGGCACATATGTATCGTAGGGGTACTTCGGTTTGTTGCATCATGTATGATATTGTTTCTTATGCACGTAACCAAACCCTATGCGCCGTGTTATTCCCAGCTTCATTATAAAGTCTATTTTCATTCACAACATCAAATCTCCTCGTCTTTTCACGTTCGATTCTTTCGTGTTATTCCTAGCATCATTATAAATACATCCAACAACATGTATCACTTCTGGGCAAGGCCTGCAAATATTGTTTGTGAAGGATATATACGCTCAAGTGTCAAAGGTTATGAAACCACAAAAATATTTCCAGTCTATATATACATTTACGCTTAGTTAAAATGATGGTCTTATATATGGTTCACATATAGATTCTCTACTTTTAAGTTATGGATAGTTTGAGAGGGATTAACTTTCAAAGATTTATAAAAAGGATTAAATATTAACAAAATGGTGCCTCTAGCCACATGTCACCCGTGTTATTCTCTGGCGATCGTAATATCACTTACCTTCCTACTTACGACTCATTACTATCTCAATCGTCCTCACAAAATTCTTCAAAAATTTAGTGCACTACAACAATATACAACGATCACAAAATGTTATTACAAGTCTGAAAAATTTCGTAACCTTGATATTCTACAAAAATAACAAATAGACCAACCAACGTTGTCACCACACTTTTTTTTTATAAAAAATAACATCATACAATACGATTTGCTAAATATAATACCTATAAAATGTAATATTTATTCTGGCACAATTATTCCAATTGGATTTGCAAAATAGGAGGGCTACTAGCTAAAATCGCCTTGTGGTTGGGCGACTTGATCTAAGTCGCTCAACCACGAGGAGGACTTAGTCAAGTCGCTCAAGAAATAGGCGATTCAACGCATGTCGCACAATCGATTGGGCGACTAGGTTCGATCTCGGTCGAGTCGCCGCGACGCTTGAGCGAAGTTGGACATGTGTCGCACACCGGTTGGGCGACTAGACCAAGTCGCCCAACCGTACGGCGACACGAGATTATTTCTGTCAAAAAAATTAAGTGGTATTATTTCTGTAATTTCGAATAAAAAATAGATTATTTTAAAAAATTCTTCATTCACCCCTCGAAGAAACATGTCATTGTCGCCTCCGCCGACTCACGCACACTTGTACGGATTATGAGCACTTGCATCTCTTGATAGTACTCACTCACCGTCTTAGCACACTGAGTAAGTCGTCGTAGCTTTGTATGCGGCGTCCTTGTATAGTATGCCGCCACTAATCGCTCCCCGCATAGTTTGTTTCATTGTCGCCGGTGTTAGGATGTTCCCTCAAGCGATTCAATTGATCCCACCAAATAATAGTGTATTCGGTGAACTCAATCGAGGCAACACGAACCTTCTTCTCTTCGGAGTAGTGGTGGTTGTCAAAAATTTGATTGATACGCATCTCCTACTCCAAATAAGCCTCTGGATCAGATCTACCCTTGAACTCTGGTATGGTGATCTTGATTCTCCTGATACCGTTATCTTCACGTTCACCACCTCCATTATGATGTCCACCATGTCCAGCACCTCGACGATCAAAGTAATCACGTCGTGGATGTCGTTGATGTCTTCCACGATCATCAAAAATAGCCTCCTCCGAATCAGCAGCGTAGAAGTCATCTCCATCTCAGTGTACAACACGTTGTGCACGTCCATGTTAGGGTTGAGGGCAGCACTGGTACATTAGCTCCTCGTGGTGGTGGTAGCCTCTCCTCCAAGCTACGGATAGCAAGGTTCAGATTGTCGAAACCTTCCATCATGCGCCGTTCATTCGCGTTGAGACGATCATTCAACATGTCTTGCACCCCTTGGATTTGAGCTTCAAGTTGATGGCGTAACACCTTCTTGCGACGAACAAAATAGCCAGTAGTAGCATCAAATTGAGCACGTACGTCCGGCAATATTGTATCACCGTACATATGCTCCTCGTCCGATCCACCATTAGAGCCACGCGGCTAGTTCTTGACATGATGATCAACCTTAAAGTACCAAGAAAAAATTTTTACATACCGTGATCAATCATGCTATGATACCAAGATAATACAGATCAACGTGTAGTTGATGCGTAATGTAGCCCGATCTTTCATGGTACTTGTATTTCTATCTTGGTCGAAGTAAAACCCTAACTTTCCTCCTTCTTGGTTCAGCAAAAAGGAAGAACAAGTATATCTTCAAAGCAAGTAATACTTGGTTGATGTTGAATCAATTCGAAGAGAGAAACAAAATCAAACCCGAAGAACAACACCAAACCGTGAGCAATTGAGAATACTACAAATTGGTGAGATGATCCACAAGGAATCACAGATCGTGGAAGAACAACATCCCTCCAATATTCACGCAACACAAAACCCTAGATGGGAATTTTCGAAACACATGTATTTATTAAGCGCCACATAAACCTGTGACTTTTCTGTATTTTCTTCAACTCTAATTTGCTTACAATTGGGGTCTTCCCCTTAATATATAGTCCTGATAAACAGTACGTATGGATGAACAATAATTCGAGTCGGCTACGGTAATCCGAGTCCGAATAGTGTATGTGAACAGTAATCCGAACCCAAAACTCCTACTTTAATTAGATATTTAAGCTACTCTAATTGCTGAAAATAGATTAAACTATCCTATTACAAGTAATTTCAAAATTAACTTCTTTTAAAGAGCGATCCGAATTGGAATTGCTCCAATCCAAATCCATTTATGATTCTTAGGTCGAAAATGCATTGAATTCGAATTAAGTTTGAATTTGGATCATTTGTCTTTTCTTAGTGAGATTCCCTTGCAAACTTTCCAACATGCAAAGCCCTCGGTCCTTGTGCCTTCCCATACCCGCTCAAGCTCCCCCTTCGGTTTACCTCGCTCTCTTTGCTCTTGGTCAAATCTTGTTCTTGTTTCTTTCTCCATTGATGTATAATAGGCTCAACTTCAGGTTTAGCACACATTTGCAACTTATGGATTTTGACCGCCATAGTAGATGCACCTAGGGTCTCATCACCTAATGTGTTCACCACCCTTGTTAGGTTCTACAATAGCGGTGCAACATTTGAGATTACCATACGCAACATTGCACGGAAACAATTGCAACAAATCAAATTCCTTTGCATAAAAATGGTGTACAGGACCAAAAAAAAATACTGAAATTGTTATGGCAACATCCAAAATTAGTAGAAGCAACATTTGCAAGAAAGGAGATGCAATACTCCAAAGTCCAAACACGACATTTCAAAAAAAAAATTGTTGCAACAATCAGAATAAATACATGCAACATCCCAAATTATCTTTTACAACATCTTGAATGGCTTGCGAGTAAATCTCGATGGACCTTGTCAACTGGAGCTCAACGTGGTGGTGGTGCGGTGTGGATGGAATAGCAAGGGCGAGGCACGTCAGCAAAAACGGCTCGACGTGCTACAGTTTGATATCAAACGGATTGAACAACGAAACGACTAGCCGAAACTCACCAGAAAATACTAGTGGGGACAAGTGGGGTTGAATACGTCTGATTTTTTTTTAAGCACCGGTGGAGCCAAGTGAGATGAACGCGTCTGATATTTTTATTTATCTCAATACATACTCCACTTACGCCACGCACATACACGTACACGCGTGTGCGTCTCCTAGACACGCGTGCAGCTCTTTCCTACTGAAAACACGCATGTGCGTTCTCTTTTTGTTAGGTGAACTGAGCACCCGCGCCGAGTTCAAGACTCGAACCCTGCGGGCGAGAGCGTCACCTGCGCTCGATTCTCAGTGCTCAATTCACCTTTTACACCAGCTATACTGCCTTTTATTTTAATCTCCCTAACACAAATCGAGCGCTGCTTCAATCACTAATACCAAGCAGCCCCTAGAACAAGCGGCCTTACGCCGCCGCCGCCATGCTCCATCTCCGACAGCACCTTCTCCCGCTGCTCCGCGCCGCCTCCCATTCCACCACGTCCGCACTCTCCTCGTCCCTCCACCGCCGCCTCCTGCTCTGCACCTCCGCCTCCGTCTCCCCCACCCCGTTCTCCGTCGAGGAGTACCTCGTCGCCACCTGCGGCCTCACCGGCGCCCAAGCGCTCAAAGCGTGCAAGAAGCTCCCCCATCTCAACCCCGCCTCCAGTCCTGACGCCGTGGTCGCCCTCCTCTCCGGCGCCGGCCTCTCCCGTCCCGACATCGCCGCCGTCGTCGCCGCCGACCCTCTGCTCCTCCGCTCCAGGGTGGGCAACATCGCCCGCCGCCTCGCTTCCCTCCGCGACCGCGTTGGCCTGTCCGATCCCGAGATCACCCGCTTCCTCCTGGCCGGCGGCGCCAGGGCCCTCCGCTCCTGCGACATCGCCCCGAAGCTCAAGTTCTGGATCCCCTTCTTCGGCTCCTTCGACAAGTTCCTCCGTATCGTGAAGTTGAACAACTCCTTCCTCAACCCCGACGTCGAGAAGGTGGTCAAGCCCAACATCGCGCTGCTTCGGGGGTGCGGGCTAAGTGTTTGTGATATTGTCCAGCTGTCGACGCCCTGTTCGAGGCTGCTCGTTTCCAAGCCAGAACAAGTGAAGGCGTGCATGCTGCGCGCCGAGAAGCTCGGGGTGCCCCGCACCTCATCTATATTCAAGCACGCAGTCAAGGCCGCCTGTTGTCTCACCGAAGAAAAGGTCGCTGCGAGGATGGAGTTCTTGAGGAGCACTTTTGGTTGCTCCATGGAGAAGATCCGTGTTGTGGTCTGCAAAATGCCTAATATTCTTGGACTATCTGAGGAGAATCTTCGTCGCAAGATAGAGTTCATGGTCACTGGGGCTGGCTTGGAGCCAGATCACATTTTGGAGTGGCCCATTCTGCTCACCTACAGCCTGGAGAAGCGGATGGTGCCGCGCCATTATGTCTTTAAGATCCTACAGGCGAAGGAATTGTTGAATAAAGGTGTTGGCTTCCTCCAGTTAGTTAATTATAGTGAGAAACGTTTTGCAAGAATCATTGACCGTCACAAGGACCCTGTTCCCGGGCTCGCAGATGCTTACGCCGCAGCTCGTGCTGGGGAAATGCCTGCCAAAGTCCATCTTTGAATGGAGATTTTGAAGGTTCATCCTATCTCTCATGCTAATAGCTAACATTGCACCTTATGCTCTGATGCTCATTAGTTAATGTTTATCCATGGTAAGTTCCTTTTTAAATCTTGGTTTCAACAACTACTGGCGATCCATGTTTCAATTGTGGATATGTGTGACTCAAGTCTCGTTGCTTCTAGTACTTGAGAAAACAGGGTTTGGGCAGTATTAGCTACCTCTTCTCTCCTTTTTGTTTCCTAAGCATGTGTTTTGTTTCAACTTTTAACTGATATTTGCTTTGCTTATTAGGATTATCTACACCGTTGTAGCTTGGCCAATTTATTTTCAGCTGAATGGGTTACCACTTTCGTTTCAACTGCTGTTTACTTTGCTCATTAGTTACTTTATTAAGGCTGTAACTTTCAAGTAGTTGCCAAAATCATTACAGGGATGAAACTTCCCATCAAACTGTCATGTAAAGCTAATGTTTAAACACAAACTAAAAATTTATGCTTGTTAACAAACTGATTTAGCGGTGCTAGAGATTTTCAGAGGTTAGGATCTAAGAATGACGATGTTCCTGTCAACAACGACCTGGGGTCCCATAATGATTCCCTATTTTACATGTATTAAATAAAACATGTAACACTGCAGGAAGATAGCCAAGACATACCCTCTTGGATCTTGTAATGTTGCCCTCATGAAATATTTCATGTAGTAAATAATTTCGTCCTAAATGCAATCATACCACTGGTATCAGGGTATTTTTATGTTTATTTTGCTCCAAAAATCCAATAAAAGAGCTCATTCTATAAAAAATCAAAGGAATTTCACGGGTCCGAATCATCGGAACTCAGCCATTCAAACAAGCCTTTAATTAACGACATGCATGACCCACTTTGCTAAATTTTGTGAAATAAGAAAAAAAACTGTGTGCAAATTATATTTTTTTCATCATTTATTTCTGTTCCTTTGAAGTTAGAATGGTTTAATCATTTCCTTTGTTCTTTTCTACTTTCTTTGGGAACATCGCCGCTCTTTTGCAAAAGAAAAAAAATCTGCAGATTATATTTCTGGCATTAATTATTTTTGTTCCTTTGAAGTGGAGTACTCTAATCTTTGTTCATTTCTACACTTTCTTGAAACATGAAAACAATCAAACACAACAGGAAAAAAAAACATAGCAATGGATTGTGGTAGTAATGAATAAGCAAAACTGCAAAACAAAACATATCGTGAGCTGTTTGGACAAATTGTAGCAGAGAACATCCATCCATCCAAGAAGCAACCACGAGAGATGCTTCATGCTTGTGGTTGTGGGACATCGAATTTTCTGCTCAAAGATCATAATATTGGAGCAACATTCCAGAGATTCCTGTGGTATGGGCTCAGACCTCATGGGTTCACCTCTGTAGCAAATTTTAGCCCCTTGATTCACTTATCATGTTAGCTCTTAGCGGCTGACCTCGAAATCACTTAGCATCTTTTTTATGTTTGAGTCTCCAGAAAGGTTTGCTTAAGCAAGACGCATGTAAGATAACTATGATCAGCGATACATCAAACATACACTGTAAGATTCCTCGCAAAAGAAAAGAAAAAAGAAACACATACACTGTTAGAAGAGTTACACAAGTTCCCTGCTGAAACAACGAAAGAATAAAAAAATAATTTCAGCTGTTCATTTGATTACCAATCCTAAAGTATCTTCAGGGAGGGGACCCAGCCCTTGAACGGAGTATTAGGTCCACCGGGCTGTTTTTTATAAAGCTGTAAGAGATACATTTTTTGAATACTCAAAAAGAGGTAGTGGTTCATCAACAGGCCCAAGCTTCCAAACTATGCTCAAAACTTAATCTTTTAAGTAAATAATTCATCTTGGATACACTATAGATTATAGATGTCAACTGAGATGAGTAAAAGAAGTTTTTTTTACCCCATCATTTAGTCTTGGATAAGTTTGCTTTGCTTAAGATTGTAGCTGATGAAAGAGGGCCTTGACATGTTTATGGGTGGGACATTCAAAATCCTGCGATAGAAACAAAGGATCATTTCCATCTTCTCATGAAATCTATATGTAGTCTTGTTGCAGATGGAATTAGTAAAGTTGTTTCCGATATGTCATAGTAGAATAGAGGAGATTGCTCCAAAAGATTCTCCTGTCAGGCGCCATCTATATGTTTGTAGATTCTTAATTTTGTCGAGTCGGGACAACGTAATATGTTCATCATGATATTCTAATTGTTCACAACAATTGCAAAATTCTTGACCAGCAACATCATGCATACATGCAATTTCTATATTGTAGCCTTTTGGCGTTGTTTATTTCTTTACAGTAAAGAAGAGTGAAACTATAGGTAGCCGTTGCAGTTTGGAAGATCAAAAGTAACACCCAACTGTAATTTGAACAGAGATTTTGTATGTCATCCTTTTTGTTTGGTTAGATCTTGTGAGGTCCTTGTGTCAAGGAGACAGGACGATTTAATCGCTTTCAAGTCTCTTGATGCTATTATAAGTATGCAGTGTTGGATCAAGTATTTTGACAGCCCTAAGTACTTTCCGGAGGAGAGAGAGGATGCGCAGCACAAAAGCTACTTAGGGAATCATTGCATATTTACATGGAAGCCTACCTAGTTAGCCTGCAATGCTGCCAATGCAAAGACCTGTAATATCCTAGTTTCCTTGTGCCTAGTTGGATGGCTCAAGACAGACCCTTTTAGGTGGAGAGCGCATTTCAGTTTGCCTGTAGAAATAGATAAGAGACGTTGTGAGACATTTCTGGCTTGTGCCAATGTATTATTTATCTGTGTATCTGCTGTGTGAGGCTCTAATTGCTGGACCACGCAATAGCATATCTATCCACAATGCCCAACCGGTCAGGTCACAATTACCAACCCTGAAGTAATACTAGTATTCGTTTACTTTCCTTCTCTTTTGTAACAAATCTTACATTCTGAGCTCACCCAGAAAGTTTGCTGAGTACCACCATTGCAGCTAACATTGCATAGCATACATCCTCTTCCCCAAAACTGAAACAGATCCACATTTGACAAGACGTGATACAACATAATCCTCAACGCATCATTAAACGTTTAAATACCATTAGATGAGTTATGCTGCTAGTAGGTTCCTGGAACGTTTAGATGCAACATATATAGGCCTTAAGCAGGGAAATAATTTCACCCTTCATACTGAGGTCCACCTGCAAATGAGCAAAAGCGCCAAAAATTGTTTTATCAAAATAAAAGGCAATTCAAGTAAGTTCTCAGCACCGTCTATGACCGTGGACATGACTATCCAGATAGTTTTTACATTCTGCAGAGTTTGCACACTTTACCCATAAGAAACAATCAACTTATAATGTCCATCTTGACACACTTCCATAGGTGTGCAACTAAGATATAACCTCTTTGGGCCTCGCTCCCAGGAGGTCTCCCACTTGCGTCGTATGGTTTTCTTGTGACTTCATTACTCTCCACCCACACCACACATCCACCAATGGCGAAGCCACGCTGAGACGAACAAATTAGTTAGCCAAGTCGTACCTATTATAGACTTGTGGTTGCACTATTTGTACTTGAGAAGGCTGTTACCAGAACTCAGTCCTTGATTTATTTGGGCGGTACGTCTTTATACCCACTCTGTCGTGCTCTTATCCGCACCCGCCACGTTTTCCAGCCACCCGAGTTGAAATTTGTTTTTGGTTTTCTTTTGTTTTGAAATACTTTTCTAGTTCAACATACCTAGCCAGGGCAAGTTTTCAAGTTTTGAATGATGTCAGGGCAAATCATTGCCCACATGTCAATGTATCTAATCAAGGCTAAGCATGTCACTTAGATACGAACTTATTAACTAGTCATGTATAGCATTATTACTAGGGTGACAAAGGATAGTGTCCAAGTTCAAAAATGAGAAGGTTATTCAATTATCATTTAGGTAGTAACTATGACCTAGGTCAACATAGTTGTATAAATCATAGTAATGCAATTTCATAATTTGAATCAATATAATTGCATTTCAAAAGTAAGTTCAACATGATCAAAGTGTTGACTTGCCTTGCTCAATATTTTGATAACCTTGGTCTTGTTCTTGCTTTTGCTTGAATTGTTGCTCCGTCGTGGCTTCCGATTCTAATTACGCAAAGTACGATTGAATACGAGAACATCTGAAAGTATCTAAATGAAATTCAATAAATCCAAAGGCAAGTAAACAAAGGAAACACTTCAAATGAAAGTTAATCAACCCAAGAGTGTTTGAAGTGGGAATACTTCAAACGAAACTAAATATGCCTAAGGGTACCTTGAAAGAAGGAAGTACTCTAGATGAAATCAAACATACCCAAGTGGAGTTTACGAAGGAAGTACTTCAGATGGAATGAAGTACATCTAGGATACCTTAATTACAGCGAGTTCTTCAATCGGGGGCCGTTTTACGTATGGCGACAAGGAGACTCTCCACTCCCACCTCTTCTCCCTCTGGCGAGGGAAGCCGCCGCGCACCGG
Source organism: Phyllostachys edulis (assembly GCA_036346405.1). Taxonomy (NCBI): domain Eukaryota; kingdom Viridiplantae; phylum Streptophyta; class Magnoliopsida; order Poales; family Poaceae; genus Phyllostachys; species Phyllostachys edulis. Next base: position 49,676 of record JAYEVD010000407.1, read on the forward strand.
TATTGGTTGTACTTTTTTTCTTTGCTAAGATTTTCTTACGTTGAGTTTTTACTATACAAAGGTTTTAACGAGACAACTATTTGAATATTAATAAAGCTCTTTATTACATTTTCAATATGATTGTCTCATTTTTTTTACAATTTTCATATCTATTTCTGAATTCTACATATTTTTCTGATTTTTTTTAGTTTTTTATTCTTTGAATTTTCGAGCTTAATGGCTAAGTGGGCTAGCCTTGGCCCGCTAGACCAAATGACATGGCACAACACGAAAGACTGATGGGTCATGGCTGAGCTACCTCGCTGGTAAGTGGGCCAGCATAGCATGACCGGTTTAGCTCACGGGCCAGGATGGACGGCCATGCCAAACCGTGCTTGTTGCCCATCCTGAACCCGCTACAATTCGAATAGCCTCTGCATTTACCCCTCTCCTCTCCCACCTTCTCATCCTCTCATTCACTGGAACCTGCTACACATGGCCTTCGTCCCCAGCCCCGGCAGTGTGCGGCCGAGCTCCGCCATGTCGTTCCCACCGGGTGGGTGAGCCGCTCATTATTCTGATCGCATCCAAATGCGTTCTACACTCCCTCGAAACATATCCACTTGTTGATATTGCTCGTTCGTAGCCGAGCTGGAACGCTATCGTCTTCACCGTCCCGCCCGCCAAATCATCCTCTCTGGTGAGCTTATCCACGAACCACTCGTGTCAGATTTCGCTCTACGTCCTCATACTCCTTTCCCCTCTCGATTTCAGTTCCTCGTCCTCGAAGTCGCCGAATCGAAGCTTCTTCCCCTCGGACCCGAGAAGCCGCCGCCAAGGCGCCAAGCTCCTCCACGCCGGGCTCCTTTGCTGGTGAGTTTCCAGCCACATCTTCGCGTCATCCCGTGTTCTAAGACCATGTGAACTGAGTAGGCTAGCCATCTTCCCCTGGGATGCACTGTAGTTGTGCTGCCCCGATGCCACTCCTGCACCACCGCCGGTCGACGATGCCAGGCCAGCACGGCGCACCATCCTCGTCGTCGTCCGCCCCACTAGCATCCACATGCCGCTTAAATGCTCGTGACGACGTTTAGCTATGGCCGTCGTGCCCAAGCACGGAGCCGTCGTCACGCTCGCCGTCCGTCCGCCGCAACCCACCACCGGCCGTGCCGCTGCTACCCACGGATTCGCGATGGTCTCCTACATCCATTTTTGCCGTCACCCAGCATCCTCCGGCCTTCCTCTGCCCTCGCTAGAGCTCACCAGAGCCCAGCCATGGATTCTTGCGTCTCTTCTCCCTCCGGTTGCTCCCGCTCATTTCGTGCCTCGTTCCCCACGCAGCTCCGGCACCCGCCTGCCGCCTGTTCGACGAAATGCGTGAGAGGTTCAACAGGCGGCTGGCGGGTAGGACCGCATTGGCACCGTCTTGGACGTGCTCCTCCAACATGTGCTGTCGTTCCTGCCCTTGCGCGAGGCCGTGCGAACGCTGGTGGTCGTCCGGCGCTAGCGCCCAGCAGTCGAACAAGTTCGTCAACAACCTTGTGCTCCTGCGCGACTGGACGCCTCTACATGAATGTGAGATCGGTTCCTGCGACGGTGGAGACATCTGACGGTGGATCCGGTATGCTGTGTCATGCCAAGTTCGGGTGCTTCGAGTTAAGGGCCATGCAGATGTGCACTTGCGGCTATCCAAGGTGCCCCTCATCTCCGAGCACTTGGATAGGCTAGAGCTTACTGGTGTGGAGTTGCGGGCCAGCTTCCTTGATTTCTGGAGCTGTCCGGCATTGGAGGTGTTAAAGATGAACGATTGCATAATCAAGGCAAAGAAGATCTTGTCCCAATCATTAAGACGGTTGAGCATCACTCGATGCACTTTCGGTCTGAATACCCGCACTCATATTTCTGCCCCAAGTCTCATTTCATTGGAACTTGCTGACTTTTGGCGCTGGACTCCGTTGCTTGAGAGCATGCCATCATTGGTATCGGCATTTGTTACGCTTGGTGAACACTGTGACGATTATTGTTTTAACAGTTATTATGGGGATTGTGGTGCTGAGTATTGTCATGGATACAACTACTGTGATTCTAATGATGTTTACTTGGTGCTGAGTGTTGTCATGGATACAACTACTGTGATTCTAATGATGTTTACTTTCTCCAACAGTCGCCAACAGGGGTGTAGCTAGCGCTGGGCAAAGCCTCGGGCCGGTCTAGCCAGTTTTGGCCCAAAGCTAGTTTCCTGTGGATTTTTTTTGCCACTTTCACACGGTAATTTTACGCTGGGCCTCGGGCCATTGCCCTGGAGGCCCGAGACCCACCCTGCTCACCAATTCTAGAGAAGCTTACTCTTCAACTGTATAAGGTAGGAGTATATGTTTTCTAATATCATAATTTCTGTTTTATCAAAGTTATCTTGTATAGCTGATTGATTTCTGTAAAATAATATTGTTTGCTACAGACACCAAAACCTATGTTTGAAACAGATTGAAGCTGCAGCCCAAGGGAACAATTATTGGCGTCTAATCACCTGAAGGTAGTTCAAGTCAAATATCATGAAGACGAGGTGCTTCACAAAGTAATAAAGATCCTGAGTACTTATGGTGTACCTTCTGAGAAAATTAACATTGAACAGATGAACTTGTGGTCTTCTGAAGGTAAGTTAACTATTGACATTCTTCATGATTCTTGTATCTCTGCAGTCTGCATATGTGTGTAAAATCTAACAATGTAAAACTTCTCAAATTGATAGACAATGTAAATGTTGGAAATTTCATGTTAGTTTAAATGGAAAACTAGACATTCTTAAGAAAAGAAGAAAACACAGTCAGTTACATTACATCCACCTAACATGTTTCAATAAAAATATGAAGCTAGGCCCTAGCAGCATTGCTTGCTTATGCACCATGTTCAGGTACGGTCAGTTAGCAGTTGATGTGCTGTGCTGCATTGTGCAGTAGAATCTAGTTAATTGCGGAAATCTTCACTAATTGCAGTAGAATTTTGCAGTTATGGCTCCAAAAAGATGCTTTCAACTAATTATTATATCCAAAACTAGAAAAATGTAGGTGCTTTTGAGAAGCCACCACAAGACCAAATGGAGCCGAAGTTGACAGTCATTGCTGCAACATGATGCCCGGTGGAAACAGTAGAGGGGTAGGAGCTTGGCACCGTCCCGTTGGACCATCGCAAGAGTAACCCTGAAAGAGTTGTCCTTACGGAGTAGTGGGTGTGGGTCCACAAAAATCAGTCCATTGATGTCACGGGAAAGGTCTGGATCATGCTAACACAGCCGATGCCATTTCAATAGGACTGTAGAGCCACCATGTTTGAGAATAAGGTGGGATCCAAGAATGTAGTGGCTGGTGAATCACTGATCAAAAGTCAAGAACAGTGTATTAAGAATTAAGGAGCCCATTTGTTTTCATAATGAGACGGTTAAACTTGAGCCCATTTATTGTAGTCTGGCCTTTCCTGTGCTTATGTGTCTTTTCTTGTTTATACAGACTTCAGTTTCGAGCAGAAGACGAAGTAGTTCAGCTGTTGATGGTTCTACTGTTTCTTGGCTATTCAGACTTATGTCCCTGAATCTGGCGCCATGAGCTTGCTGCATATTGTCTACCGGGATCGTGCGTCTGCCCATTTGTAGGAACTAGTGTAGAATTGGTCAATTGGTAATACGACTTGCTTGGATGCAGCCGGAGTCGGTTTATAATCCATCTTAGTCCCTTGGCACTTTTGCTCATTTGCAGGAGGACCTCAGTATGAAGTGTGAAATGATTTCCCTGCTTAAGGCCTATATATGTTGCATCTAAACGTTCCAGGAACCTACTAGCAGCATAACTCATCTAATGGTATTTAAACGTTTAATGATGCGTTGAGGATTATGTTGTATCACGTCTTGTCAAATGTGGATCTGTTTCAGTTTTGGGGAAGAGGATGTATGCTATGCAATGTTAGCTGCAATGGTGGTACTCAGCAAACTTTCTGGGTGAGCTCAGAATGTAAGATTTGTTACAAAAGAGAAGGAAAGTAAACGAATACTAGTAATTACTTCAGGGTTGGTAATTGTGACCTGACCGGTTGGGCATTGTGGATAGATATGCTATTGCGTGGTCCAGCAATTAGAGCCTCACACAGCAGATACACAGATAAATAATACATTGGCACAAGCTAGAAATGTCTCACAACGTCTCTTATCTATTTCTACAGGCAAACTGAAATGCGCTCTCCACCTAAAAGTGTCTTAAGCCATCCAACTTGGCACAAGGAAATTACTCACGGTCATGCTCTATCAATCTCTCTCCTCAGCGATGAACTAGCAGAGCTTCGCTACCTTTCTTCTCTCCCTCTCCTCTCTTTTGTTTTTTTTTTCTGGAATTACAATGAGTTTTAGAGGAATTTTTTAGGGTTTTTATAAATGTCTTCCTATCGCCAGTTCAACTAGCGACATAAAGCTGTCGCCAGTTGAACTAACGATAGGAAGATCGCTCGCCTCCGCCAGTCAACTTCTGACATGTAGCCGGATGGCGATCGCGAACTAGCGATAGGAAGATCGTTCAGCCCACCAGTTCAACTTGCGAATGTAAAAGTAGCCGGATGGCGACAGAGGTCTCTGCCGCCAATTGAATGACGACATGGAGCCATTTTTGTAATTTTTTGGACCGCTATTTATTTTTGTAAATAAATTTTAAAATAATAATATTTTTTTTAAAAAATTCTCCACCTCTCTCTCTCCAAATTTCATTTGTCTCCATCAATCGATCGAGTCGCCAGATCCCCAAACCAGTATTTATCAACTCCAATCGTCACCTCCGAGACGTCAAGACGATTTGATCCGGCGCCTCTCCATCCCGGCTTCTACAACCCAACCCCAATTGTCGCAGCTCCTCCTCGCGTCGTCTCCATGACCACGATTCCAAGCAACCACCGCCGCAAGTAACTCAAGATCTCGTTTGTGGCGTTGATCGCTTCCTCCGCCGAGTCAAACAGCGCCTCTGCCTCTTCCTCTACTTCCACTTCATTGATGGACGACCTCGTCCATCTCCAACCCGGCGACCACTACTCCGATCCTTCCTCTTGGTTAATGCTAATTCGCATCGCGCTTTAATATTCTTTTTTACTACTATTTTTGCATGTTTGGACTGTAGTTTTGGATCTGTGCGTTGTGGTTGTGTATGACAGTCCTTGTGTTTGTCGGCTGTGGAAATCCTGAGAATAATTGTGATTGGCTGAGGAGTAACACTTGTGGTTATGCGTGGTGTAATTGAGCTCTAATCTGTTAGTCTTAGTAGCTCTCTGATTCAGTAGTTTACTATTCTAGTTTACTGCTAACTTTGCATGTTTGAATTGTAATTTTGGATCTGTGCGCTGTGTTTGTGTATGATATTCTGTGATTTTTAGTTGTTCTATCCTCGTGTTTGTGAACCGTGGAAATCTCGAGAATAATTGTGATTCTGTGAGTAGTAACACTTGGGGTTATGTGTTGTGGAGTTGAGGAGCATCGATCTGTTAGCTTTAGTAGCTCTCGATTCGAGAGTAGTGATCATGATGGTTAATCATTGCATGTAATTTGGTCTTTGTTATTGTTACCTTGTAATCTATCATTCGATGGATTGCGTGGACGTTGGTTTGTTTCCTTGTCTCAGGGAAGCATGACGCCACCACCTGTCCTCGGCGTAACGCCTCAAGTTAGCGAGACTACGAAAAGGAGGAAAATGGACACGACTTAGCGGCCGGACCGTCTTAGCGCACCCGGCCGAATCGCTGCAAAGACGCGTCTTGTCGTTTTGCCCTCGCGAGGCTACGCAGCGTGCATCTTGGCTTTGTGGTCGGGCGCCAATAATGGAAGTCAGGTCGCCCTATGCATCATCGATCTTTGAGAGCTACGAGAGTGCTCACGCGTTAAACAAGTTAGTCAACTACTTTCTGCTGCTCCTCAACCGATCGCCTATACTGCAATGCGATCTCAAGACCTGTCACTGTGAAGGTGGTGATGAGACATTCCGATACATGGAATTATGTATTCTCCATGCTATATCTTGTCAAGTCGGGGTACTTACTGTTTGCAATGACGTTGGCGAGCGCTGGCAGCCACCCAACAATCCTCTCGTCTCCAAGCACTTGACGCGGCTAGATCTTTATCGTGTGGAGTTAGAGGACTCCTTTCTGGATTTTTTGAGCTGTCTGGCATTGGGGGATCTAAAGATGAGGCTGTGCACCTTTTTCACTAAAAGGATATTCTCCCTGACATTGAAACGTTTGGGCATCATCTCTTGTGATTTCTGCGAGGATGTCCGCACTCAAATATTTGTCCCCAGTCAAATTTCCTTGGAACTGGATGACTTGTTGGACTATACACCTTTGGTTGAGAGCATACCATCATTGGTATCGGCATTCATCAGACTTGGCGAGCAGTGTGGTGAATGGTGTCGCAATGGCTATGAGATTGGGGGTTGTGGAGATGATTTATGCGAGGGATGCGGTGGTAGCAATGATGAGTGAGACGGCTGCATACTTGAAGGTTTGTCGTATGCTGTGAATTTCGAGTTGATAGCTGACACAAGAGTGGTTCGATTGATTTCTCCAACTTTGTTTTGAATACGTACTAAATGCTCTAATTCAATTCAATTTGTCTCATCATGTCTGTATTTTAATAAGTTACTTTAATAAGACCTTGAGATATTATTGCCCCTTTACACCTTGTGCAGTTTACTTTCATGAAGGATTTGAAATGGTGCCATATATTTAGCAAGCTAAAGACTTTGTTAGTCAATGAGTGGTTCGTGATCTGCTACCTCTGGTGCATTACTTTGCTTTCTCCAACACTCGCCAAATCTTGAGAAGCTCACTCTTTAAATATGCGAGATGTATTTTTTCTCCTTGTTAACCCATGTAATTAAAGTTAGCATGTATGACGAATTAAGCATGGTTATCATATAAATATTCTGTAGAGTTATGAAGCAATAGTGGAAACAAGGTCTGGTTATGATCTGACAGAGCAACCATTTGCATCTAAACACCTCACTATTGAAGTTAAATGTTATAAGGTTGATGAGCGGATTCGCAAAATGTTAGAAGTTCTGGGTACCTATGGTGTTCCTTCTGAGCAAATTAAGATAAAGAAACTTCCTGAGCTAGGGCATGACTGCTGGCCTTCTGGAAGTAAGTCAATTACTGGCAATCTTCATAGTTCTTTTATTTCTGCAACATGCTTATATGTGTACAAAATATCGCAATGAAAAGAATGTCTGATTATTTAGATAAGTAAAGGTTGGGAGTTTTATGCGAAAGTAGATATTCCCCACATATGATGAAATAATAGAACAAAACACATCGATATGTCACACTTAGCTAGCATGTTTGAATAGGAACTCAAGCTAGGTCAAGCAAAGATTGCATACATTTTCTTCTACCATTTTTGCATCCTTTTACCTGACAATGCCACTGTGCAACACCAGGTATCCACACTAGTGGGCCTTGGCCAGCCATCTACATTGTCCAAGTCATCCGCTTGTAGCCTAAGATGCACGGACATGCGTGCACACACACATATATAGGACGCCTTGCTTGCAGTACTCCTAGGAGTATGTACTGCACTTCCAATATACCACTTAAACACACATATTATATATCTTTATCATTTTCAAGATAGTTAAATACTAATTATAAGATACTCAAATGCTAACTTAATTGAAAAAATTTATTGGAGCCCTTTGTTTTTGTTATATACCCTTTTTCATATATAGAAGAAGCATATACACAAATTTTGCTATAAAAAGTGAAATTTAATGAAATTTTTCATGGAACTCACTTTGGGGTATCTTATAATCATGCGATTTAGGTGGTATATGAGAGGTGAGTACGACTCAGAGTACCATACCATTCTCTCTCTCTCTCTCTCTCTCTCTCTCTCTATATATATATATATATATATATATATATATATATATATATATATATATATATATATATATATATATATATATATACACCTTTTCGTACTCTAGGAGTATGTACTCCCACTTCCAATATACCACTTAAACTCATATATTATACTTCTTTCTCACTTTCAGTATACTTAAATACCACTTATAAGATACTCCAATGCGACTTGATTGAAATTTTTTCATTGGAGCCCTTTGTTTTTTGCTATATACCTTTTTTTTCATATATAAAAGAAGTATATACATAAATTTTGCTATAAAAAGTGAACTTTAATGAAATTTTTTTATAGAACTCACTTTGGAGTATCTTGTAATCATTATTGGAATATGCTTAAATTGGTAAAGAGGTATCATCGTAAAATTTAAGCGGTATACGAGGGGAGTACGTACTGTGAGTACCATACCATTTTCCTATATATATATATATATATATATATATAATAATAATAATAATAATAATATATGCATGTGTATTATGGAATGCTTTTCTACTTGTTTGTCAAACAAAAAGTATAAAATGTTAGGAATATGTACCTCAAAGATGATCCTCGGCTCGGTCTTTTAAGTTCTTCATAAAGCATAAGTTCAAAACTTCATATTAATACAAGAAATTCACCTTTGCAACTTCACTTCTAAGTTGAGTAAGCATAGGTACGATTACCTTTGGGCGCATTTTGATTCCACCATTAGATATTTTGAGCAAATGCGCTTTCACTCTAGAGTAGCTCCCGGTGTACACAAGTTTACCATACTTGCATTTGAATCTCACGTTTCCTCCACCTCTACCAGTTCTCTCTAGGCACTCAACATGATTCCACAACAGAGTCTTCACATTTTATTGCTCAGCACTTGAACCAGACTGTTCCATCTCCTAAGTCCTAATCATGTTCAAGCAAAAGTAGTTACAATAGCACAAGCAACGGCTTTACACTTCAACAATAGCATCGTGTCCTCAACTAGTTACAATAGCAGCGGCATGACATACTGATGAAGGCGAAATACTGATGCTCTGATGCGTGACATACTCATACTATGCACAAGCAGCGGCATTCGGCATGACATCAACAATAGCAGCACATCTTCAAGAGGAGAACAAACAACTCACCAAAGCAAGTCCAAATCGGCGACAAGGAGAAGACCAAAAGGAATCGGGTCGAGTGGCGACGAGGGGGTAGCAAGCCGGGCGACGGGAGAAGGGAATCGAGGCGGCAATGAAGCAGGGGGCGACCGGAGCTAGCGATGAAGCAGGGAGAAGGCGTCGGGGCTGCAGGCGACGTCGAAGGGAGGAACAGGGTGGCATCGAAGGGAGCACGGAAGGGTCGACGTTGGGAGGGAGAGGGTCGCCATCCGCCGTCGACCGCCACGACGCAACAAGGCGAAGTGCGCCGCCGTCGGGCGTCAAAGAGGAAGGGGCTGCGGTGGCGGCGCATGGCTAGGTTAACTAGTTTGGGGGATGGACTAGCTACTGTTTTGGGCCGAATTGAATGGGCCGATTGTCCGATATGTGTCCTGTATATGTCCGATTTTAATTTTGTTTTTTTTGCACCTATAATTTCCTACACGCCCCCAAATACGTGTCCGAGCCGTGTCCGTGTCCGACACGGACTCGGCACCTTGCAAGCGTGTTCGTGCTTCCCATGTTGCAAGCAATTGTGGTCACCATTGTATTAAAAACTGCTGGTTGGAGTTGAACCATTGAACTAGTCGTTTGACCGGTTCACCAACCGGTCTGATTTTAAATACTATGGCAACTATGAGTGATGCGCGGCGGCCGACGAGTTGGTTGGATAAGATGGAGAGAAGGGGAAGGAGAGTAGAGGAAGAAGACAAGAGACAATGACATGCGGGCCCTAGTGGATAAGGAATTTTTATATGTTTGATTTGCCACGTCAACGTCCACACACGTGAAAAACAACTGACACGTGGCATCAAAACCGGACTGGACTGTGGGAAGGGGGTGAAGTGAACGGTTTTAACACTTCAAGGTTGTGTTCCAGATGGTTTCGGAGTTCAGGGTTGAAAATTGAATCAAGGCCAGAGTTCAGGATTGTAAATTGGACTTTCTCCAATATAGGAAATGCCTTTACTGTAAAAAGGAATTTACTCGGATCAAAATGCAACTTGATCTAACTATTGCCAAGGTAGAAGGATTCTGTTGTTAACATAAAAATCCCAAGTTTTCACACATTAATTGATAGATAGCTTTCCAAGTGTAACATTTTGACCATTTCCTCTTTATTCTTCAGAGCAACCAAATAGTGCCTCAAGCTAAACTGACTCATTATGAGAACACAAATGGGCATTAAATAGGGTTCCTGCCTTTAGCACAGCGACTCTGGTTTTCTCCAATAGTAAGGGCAAATTACCATCTACACTACAGCCTACCATTGAAACAACACGGCTGTGTTAGCATCTAGCATGATGTAAACTGTTCGTTAGACACGGATGTATTAGAATTTCAAGGCCCCACACCCACTTATGAAGCGATATTTGCCTACTCTGGAATGATAACTTTCATAATCATAAGTCACTCTTGCTATGATATGACGAGATGGCGCTAAGCTCCTGACCCTTTCTCTGTTGTTTCCATAGGCACACCACACCGCACACTGCTGTGCCCAGCAAGCATCCAGTCGCACAACTCATAGATGCTATAGTATTTAAAATCAGACCGGTTGGCAAACCGGTCAAACGACTAGTTCAATGGTCCAACTCCAACCTGCAGTTTTAAATACAATGGTGAACACAACTGCTGCAACTGGATGACTTGGGCAGTGTAGATGGCCAGCCAAGGCCCACCAGTGGATGCCAGGTGTTGCACAGTGGCATTGTTAGGTAAAAGGATGCAAAAATGGTAGAAGAAAATATATGCAACGCTGCTTCCACCTAGCTTTAGGTTCCTATTCAAACATGCTATGTAAGTGTGACATATCAGACTGTGTTTTGTTCTATTATTTCATCATATGTGGGGAATATCTACTTTCCGCATAAAACTCCCAACCTTTACTTGTCTAAATAATCAGACAGATTCTTTTCATTACGATATTTTGTACGCATATAAGCAGGTTGTAGAAATAAAAGAACTATGAAGATTGCCAGTAATTGACTTACTTCCAGAAGGCCAGCAGTCATGCCCTAGCTCAGGAGGTTTCTTTATCTTAATTTGCTCAGGAGGAACAAGTACCGAGGACTTCTAAAATTTTGCGAATCCGCTCATCAACCTTGTAACATTTAACTTCAACAAATTGAGGTGTTTAGATGCAAATGGTTGCTCTGTCGATCATAACCAGACCTTGTTTCCACTATATCATCAAAACTCTACAAAATATTTATACCATAATCATGTTTAATTCATCATACATGCTAACTTTAATTATATGGATTAACAAAGAGAAAAAATACATCTCGCATATTTGAAGAGTGGGCTTCTCAAGATTTGGTGAGTGTTAGAGAAAGCAAAGTAATGCACCAAAGTTAGAGTCACGGACCACTCATTGACTAACAAAGTCTTTAGTTTGCTAAATACAGGGCACCATTTCAAACCCTTCCTAAAAGTAAACTGCACAAGGCGCAAAGAGGCAATAATATCTCAAGGTCTTATTAAAGTAACTTATTAAAATAGACATGATGAGACAAATTGAATTGAATTAGAGCATTTAGTACGATTCAATATTCAAAACAAATTAGGAGAAAGCAATCGTACCACTCTTGTTCAGCTATCAACTCCAAATTCACAGCATATGACAAACCTTCAAGAAGTATGTAGTCTTCTCGCTCATCATTGCTACCACCGCATCCCTTGCATAAATCATCTACACAACCCCCAATCTCATAGCCATTGCGACACCATTCACCACACTGCTCGCCCTGCTCGCCAAGTCTGATAAATGCCGATACCAATGATGGTATGCTCTCAACCAAAGGTGTACAGTCCAACAAGTCATCCAGTTCCAAGGAAATTAGACTGGGGACAGATATTCGAGTGCGGACATCCCCGCAGAAATCACAAGAGGTGATGCCCAAACGTTTCAATGTCGGGGAGTATCCTTTTAGTGAAAAAGGTGCACAGCCTCATCTTTAGATCCTCCAATGCCAGACAGCTCGAAAAATCCAGAAAGGAGTCCTCCAACTCCACACGATAAAGATCTAGCCTCGTCAAGTGCTTGGAGACGAGAGGATTGTTGGGTGGCTGCCAGCGCTTGCCATCAACGTCATTGCGAACAGTAAGTACCCTAACTTGACAAGATATAGCATGGCGGATCCATAATTCCATGTATCGGAATGTCTCATCACCACCTTCACAGTGACAGGTCTTGAGATCGCATTGAAGTATAGACGATCGGTCGCGGAGCAGCAGAAAGTAGTTGACAAACTTGTTCAACGCGTGAGCGCTCTCGTAGCTCTCTTGCCGCTGATGCATAGGACGAGCACAGACTTCCATCGTTCAAGCGCTACCATGCAGGCGAAAGCACGCACGCTCACGCAACGCCACGCGAGGGCAAGAGCGACAAAGACGCGGCCGCGCAGAGTTCGACCGAGTGCACTAAGACGGTCCGGGCTACTAGCTATGTCCATTTTCCTCCTTTTTGCAGTCTCACTAACTGGAGGCATTACGTCGAGGACAGGTGGTGAGCGTCGTGCTGCCTACGGGACAAGGAAACAAACCAACGTCACGCAATCCATCGAACAGATAGATTACAGTGTAACAGTAACAAAGACCAAATTACATGCAATGATTAACCATCATGATCACTACTACTGAATCAGAGAGCTACTAAAGCTAACAGATCAGTGCTCCTCAACTCCACAACACATAACCCCAAGTGTTACTACTCACAGAATCACAATTATTCTCAGGATTTCCACAGTTCACAAACACGATGATAGAACAACTAAACATCACAGATTATCATACACAAACACAGCGCACAGATCCAAAATTACAGTTCAAACATGCAAAGTTAGCAGTAAACAAGAATAGTAAACAACTGAATCAGAGAGGAACTAAGGCCAACAGATTAGTGCTCGATTCCACCACACATAACCACAAGTGTTACTACTCAGCCAATCACAATTATTCTCAGGTTCTCAGGATTTCCACAGCTGACAAACACAAGGATTATCATACACAATCACAGCGTACAGATCCAAAACTACAGTCCAAACATGCAAAAATAGTAGTAAAAAAGAATATTAAAGGGCGATGCGAATTAGCATTAACCAAGAGGGAGAAGGATCGGAGCAGTGGTCGCCGGGGTTGGAGAAGGACGAGGTCGTTCGTCAATGATGTTGGTGAAGGGAGGCAGAGGCAGAGGCGCAGTTTGACTCGACGGAGGAGCGGATCAACGCCACAGGCGAGATCTACAGGCGGTTCCTCGCGGCGGCGGTCGCCGGAGTCGTGGCCGGCGGAGACGACGGTGAGGAGGAGGTGCGGCAATTGGGGTTGCGGTCGAAGAAGCAGGGGATGGAGAGGCGGCGCCGGATCGGGTCGTCTTCGGCGTCCCGGAGGCGGCGCAGATTGGAGTTGGCAGCGGCGCTGGTTTGGGGATGCGGCGACTCGGTCGATTGATGGAGACGGCTGAGAGGAGCTGGAGAGGAGAGGTGGAATGGTGCGCGGGTGGATGGGCGAACGGCAGTGGAGCGGCTAGGGATTTTGAGGGAGGAGGGCAATTTTTGGTAAATATGCGATTTAGTAGTCCCATTTATCGAAACTTTTAGATTAGTCATCTGTCCTCTCCTCCGGTACTTCAGTTCGGGCCCTCCGAAGTTTCTGGAAACTTGAAATGCAGTGGAAACTTCTGACAGCCTTATAGCATGCACAATAGTAGATACGAAAGATGTCTATATACTCCTTCGTATCATCTAGAGAACGTACTAAATACAACATCTACAATAATTTGTCTCTTAAGTTTCTCTCTATAGGAACCCCACAATCATTTAATTATTGAATGAAAATAGTCTTTGTTACGCATAATAACTCGTATAACGACATGTCTTACGACTATTGGGTCGTCGCATCACGAAGAGACAGCTAAACTATCTCTCCTCTTTCTCTACCTCTCATGTCAATAAAAATCATACGTGGTAAAACTTACAGACACCTAACGTCACATCATTTTACTTGCCCTTACAGGACTCCGATTTCATTGCGGAAAAGTCCTACGTGTCCATCCTCACGCGTTCATTTGTACGGGCTGTCACAGGACACCAATTTAGAGTTGATACACCTATGTAGTAGTTCACACCGACCTGTAAGGAAATTAAAGAAAATGTAATATGGTCCTTTTCGTGCGATTAATGAACAAAAATATGATCGCAGAATACAAAAAAGGGCTAAATGACATGAAAATATGCATAAATATGATGTGTGTCATACCCCAAGCTCAGACATTTCCTTTTCCTCAAGTAAATAATATGAATAATAGAACCCGGACAAGAAGGTACCAAAGTGATGAAAATATCAAAGCACATGATAGATCAAGTAGCAAACTATAAAGTAAATGAATTACTAATACAATTGTGATCTTTGAGAAATATTCCAAGTGAGGTGAGTCATGCTCAAGCCATAACAAGTAAAAGAGCTGGCAACATCATAAGATGGGAGCTACAATGCTACTTGGCATTAAGATGCACACATAGATGCCACGTAAGTCAAAACCCGATTAGTTTATGGCGAGGAGGTGTTTTGCATTAGTTTTTGAAGTTGGAGGGTGGCAAACTGTCGAGACACGAATTTGTGATTTGGAACCCTCCATGTTTTTAGTGAGACAAGTCCTGAGACCTAGCCTTTTGATTAAACCAGTTTTTAGTGAAACTGAGTTTTGTTGTGTAATAAGAGCGAATGTTCCATCCTCCTTGTAACATCCCTATTTTCTCGAGCTTTTTGAAAAAAAATTAAAATTTAAAAATAACCATTTGGTTTTATTAAGTTGCTAAAGCTTAACTTAAAATTTTGGAATTTAAAGAATTTAATTTGAATTAATCAAAATTCTATTAATTCAAAGTGGTTTATTTAAGTTTTCTGGTTCTTATTTGGATTTAAAGTCAAAAATATTTTTAAGTATTTTTTGGATTTTGTTGGATTTTAAAAGGGTTTTCCTTTTTGTCCGAAGCTAAAAATAATTCATTTGTAAAATAAAAAGCTAAAGTTAAGTTGAAATTATTTTTATTAAGTTTCAAATAATTCAAGTAATTTCTGTATTTTTCTTGAATTTTGGATTTTATTTACTATTTTCTAAAAGGTTTTTATTTTACGTATTTTCTTTATTCGAAAATCCTTTTAAATTCTTCCTATTCATCTTGGGCGAATCCTCTGCCCGATTCTTTTTTCCGCAAACCTAACTCAAGGCCCACTTCAGACCAGCTGCCACCCCACCACATTTCTCCTCTGTCACTCACCGACAGTAGGCCCACCTTGTCACCACCGCGCTGCTGGTCATCTTCAACCTCCGCCTTGTCGCATGTGCGTCCCGCCTGCCACGGCCCTATCACTCTCGCCAGGTGTCCTTGCTCTGCCCATCCTCGGCCGTCGCGCCACGCCACCCACTCCTCCCACGCCCGCTAAGCCCTGCCTCCCGATCAGTGCCGATATCACAGTGATCCAAGTCCGCCGCCCATACCCTCCCGACCTCAAGGCTTATAAGAGGGGCATCGGCCTCGAAGCCCTCTCTCCTCTCTCTCTCTCTCTCTCTCTCTCTCTCTCTCCGTCCCCATTTCGAAGCTTTCTCTCGTTAGTCGAGCTTCACGCCGCCTCTAGCGCCGTTGTCGAGCCTCCTCCATTGCCGATCCCACCTCCGGCATTGCAAGCTCACCGCCTTCCCGTCGTGCCTCCCATCGTCGGAGGCCCACCGACCGCCACCGCCACCTTCGCCGCCGCCGCTTCGCCATTCGCCGTCGGCCATCCTTTACGCCACGCCATAGAAACCATGCGCACCAACATCACTGTAAGCCCATCTAGCCGCCGGTGCCCTCGCCACCGGTCATCTCCCAGCCAAACGCCGGCGACCCACGGCTCTCATGCCTCCGCCGCTTCAGGTGCCGACGTGGCCGCCACCGTGGCGCCATGTCACGACCACGTCAGCTCATTTGCATGCATGGCAGCAACGTCACTGCCGACGTGGCATTTCTGGGGTTTTCTTTTGAAAAATAATTCAACTAAAATTAAAAACTTCGGGTTGACATCAGCATGATGCAATAAAATGAATTTTTTAGAAAAATAATTCCAAAAAAATCCTTTTTCTTCATTTTATTTGTTTTTCAAACTTCCAAGGCCATATCTTCTTCATCCGAACTCCGATTCAAATGATTCAAATTTCTAAATTCATATAAATTCATTATCTTTCTATTGGTGCTTGTTTGGTTTTTATTTTATTTTATTTGGAATTGTTTTATTTATTTGACTTTGTTCGCATATATGATTCCTGCTGCTTTAAGAATTCTTGGACCCGATTTAATCAAGCATCTCAACTCTTCAACGAAGGCAAGTCGTAGGCCTTTGATCATGTTGTACCCAATTTATAAAAGTATATTATTTGATATAAACATGCATTGCTAAGTTTATAATAAATAGTTTCGGGAATAGTTAATTACCTAATTGCCATTATGCCTCCTTGATAAATTGAGAATGATATGAACCCTTGAATGACATAAATCCTTAGACACCATAGGATGGTTAAATATTAGTTGGAAATTATTGTACTACCAACATGGGTCGTATTACGCTTAGCCATGCTTAGTCACGATGGGATTCATGATCACATACTCAAAGAAAGAATGAATTTGACTAAATGATATATGGAATTGTGGCAGAGCCACTGTTATTAAAAAGTTGTTGTGCCATGGCAAGGGTTGCCATTTGGCCGGGTTGAACCAAAAATGATTTCATACTCAGGTGAATGATCGTGCAGTAAAGGGGGTGCGGGAAGCACATTGCGGATGAGGATGTTTCACCTGAGTAGTCACTAAGGACTTAACTTTGTGCGCCATTGATCTAGGCCATACCGTGCAACCACAAGTCCATTATGGGGTGGACTGGGCCAACTAATTAGCAATACTTTGAGCCAGTTCTATTTGGGTTGATAAGTGGCTAAGAGGGCTTGCGGCATAAACCTTAGTAAGGTAACCGAGTTAAAACAGAGCTTTGTAAAAACCTTGTGATAATCACTTAGTCACACGCCTTCGGAAGCATGAAATGCCTGACATTAAAAGATGATTATCTCTTGTGGGTCAAGCTGTACAACCACTGCAAAGTGTAAAACTATTCGAATAGCCGTATCCCCGGTTATGGACAATGCCTAGTGATTTCACACGAAGGGTAGACTTTTATCAAAAATATTGGAATGGGTTGGATGGATCTGACTAGTTGGTTTTGATCGATGGATGGGAAGTGAACGGTGTTCACTAGTTATTTCAAAGAAAATTGATTACTTATGTATTAATCTTTTAAATGGTGTTTTACAATCTACTTACTGTATCAATATTGTTTTATGCAAAATAGCCATAAAGCTATCCTTGTCAAGCCTTGCATGAATATTATTTGCATATATTTTCCCTGCGACTTGCTGAGTACTTTAAAGTACTCATGGCTTTGCGCCATTTGTTGATCAGTCACCGAAGAAGAACCAGGGAACACCGAGTTCTACGAGGAAGACTACTTCGAAGACTATGCGAATTAGGTCGCGTCCTCCACTCGATTACCTGTGAGCATGTCGGATGGCCTCCACGAGATGTTTTGTTCACCGCTGCAAGTTATCCCTTGTTTGTTAAGCCTTGCGTGGCAAACTTTGTAAGACTTGACCATAAGGTCCTTTTGCTACTAAATATTAATTTGTCTGCTTCATCTATTGTTTGTTTTATGGATATGATTACACCAATGTTGCAACTGTGTGAGCTAGCTACTGATCATGGGACTAGTTTAGAATACACAGAGGGTCCCGGAGTTGCTTATCTGGGGTCCCGACAAGAGGTGGTATCAGAGTCATATTGACTGTAGGACGTAACCATAATTAACATAGTCGTTTTAGTTGAAAACTTTAAAATTTATTTTATAAATCAAACCAACAAATTAACTTGAATAGTATTCCTCTCTCATCTTATTCTAATCTCTTTTCATCTCATTCTTAGGTTCTTGCATCTTACCTTTTCCAAAACATTGTTTTCAGAATTTAATTTGATCCTTCTCATCTCAGTAATTTCTATAGGAGCGAGCTTTGCTTTTAAGTCAGCCATCCATATAAGATAGATTAGTAGTGTTGTACCTAAGTTACCCTTCTCAGTTTCAGCATCGTTTAGTCCGATAGATAGGATCTTCGACTTGAGTTTTGTTGCCTCTTAATAGCTTTCCGGCTATTTGTTCGTTGGGTTAAATCGACTTTCCCCTTAGTTAGGTTGTTCAATCTTTCTCCCTTATTCTCACTCATCTTTGTGTTTTCCCCTCTCACCTATCGTGCTTTCTTCCTCTCGTCTATTGAACCTGAGAAGATTTGTGCAGATGGTCCAGACCCGCAACTCGGCAAGTCAGGATGAACCAGTGGACCCCTTTACGCCGCCACCCCCACCTCCTCCGGCAGCCACAACAGATCAGGGTTTGAGTCAGTTCATGGCAGCCCAAACACAGTTGATAAACGCAATGATGCAAAATATGAACCAAATGATGACTCAACAGAACCAAACTGCTGCCGCTCTAGTCGCCATGCTAAACCAGAACAATCAAGCAAAGAGCTATGCCACCACCACCAGTTTTTCCTCAGTCAAAACTGGCAGAATTTTTGAGGACCCATCCACCTACGTTCTCCAGCTCCTCCGAGCCATTAAACGCAGAATACTAGTTGCGCTCTACTGAAAAGAAGCTCGCCATCACCCGGTGCGACGTCCGTGAGAAAGTTCTGTATGCTATGCACCAGCTGGAAGGCACCGCCGCAGAATGGTAGGAGAACTGCTACGCCGCCCATAAAAACCACCAGAACATCACTTGGGGTGAATTTTCAGAAGCTTTCCGCCACTCTCATATTCCTAATGGAAAGGTGGAAATGAAGAAGAACGAGTTCCGTGAACTGCAGCAAGGAAACATGTCAGTGAGTGAATACCTCAACAAGTTCACTCAACTCTCACGTTATGCTCAAGAGGACGTTGCCACGGATGATGCACATCAGATTCGTTTTAAGCTAGGACTCAACCCCAGCTTAAATGTTTGTGAGAACCCGGGGCATTTAGCTCGTAATACTTAACTATCCAATTGGTTCTAGCATTACAAATCAAATAACCCGACTCTCGAAGTAGTATATATGTACCTCCCAGGAGCGGTACACGTATTCCTTCACAAAATGTAGCATCCATTCCATACACAAGTCATTACAATACCGAGTCTACAAGTTTACATCATACAAGTTCATAATACAAAAGTAGAGCCAACCGGCCAAATGCCAAGAGTAAGAACTAAAGTTCTACTGTTCTAAGCATTTCTAAGCGACATCAACTCGCATACTAAAAATAAAGTGACTAGAGCCCATCCATCGAGCTCTAAATCACAGCGGATATAAACCTAGGCTCAGTAGTAAAGGATGGATGTTTACCTATAGTTCAAGTAATTAATCAGGTAAACTATCGCGGCTAAGAAAATACCTGTCAATATAGCATACATACATACAGTTGAAACTTTGAAATATTAGCATGCAAAAATAATAGGATCAACGTGCATCAAAGGAAAAACTGCTTGTCTTGCTAGAGATAAACCACTTGCTGCTGAGGATCACTCTTGTATTCAATAACTTCGTCGGAACCTATTGAAAGAACGAAAAGAATCAATAAGAACGAATAATGCCGAATAAACTCCAAAAATTCAACAACATCCAAAAATCATGAAATTTACACAGAAGATAGAGCATGATTTAAATGAATTTAAAAATAAAAATCAATTAATTTAGATGTTGCATGCAAAAGTTATAGCCAAAACAAAATCAGCTCTCAATAAAAATGCTAAAAAATCCCTCTCGGGTACTATTCATCGGAAATAAAAATTTTGGCGAAAATTTCCAGAGAGGTGGTGAACATGAAAATTTTATGGTAGATATAGCACCACATGAGATGAATAATGGAATTTGATTCATCTCATTTGGAGCTAAAATGAATATCTTATGATTTTTCAAAGTCATGAAAGTAGTGCACAAACCATATGTAAAATAAGATTTTCAGAGGTAGTAACATACTCAAAACCTATTCTACAATAATGTATAGTAACAAAGGAAACCAACAAGCTTGAGTTTGCTCAAATTGAGTTACAGAGAAATACTTATGTATTTTTGAAGTTAAAACAATTTACAAGACATAAATAATTGATATCGGATTTTCTTAAAAACCCCGAGCTGAAAACGTTTGGACCATCGAGATCTAATCGGACGGTCCATACGTAAGGGACGTTCGGACGATCCGAACGGCCCAACCAATCCGGGGCGTTGATCTCAAAATGGACGGTCCAAAGTGAAGGGTTACTCTAAGCACTTAACGGCTGGACCCACATGTAAGCGAAGCATTAACTCAAAACCTTTGGAAGAAAATCCAGAAAATTCAAATAACAACATGATGCAACAAAAGTTTTAAATTCCCCTCATTTTTATACATTTAAAATACAAACCCGAGTTTGGGATGTTACAAGGTTCAAGTCATTGGCAACGACTACGCAAATTTCTAGCAATTAGTAAACAAGGCTACGCTCATAGAAGAGTCACATCGCGAGCTTGCAGAATCTCAAAAGAGGAAGATGATGCAGCATGGTGCTCATCAAGGTCATCTGCAGAGGGCCAGAACGAATGCACAACACCCAGCCCGCTTTGCTCCTCCGGTTGTATTCAGACCTTTTAACAAGACTCGCCCGGCTACTCCAAGTTTTCACAGCCCCAGCAACAACAACAACACCAACAACTAGCAGCCAATAAACAATAATCATACCGCAGGAATCACCTGTTTCAACTATCAACAATTGGAACATTACGCCAGCAATTGTCCCCAGAAGCAAGGTCCAACTCCTATCAGACTCAACTTGGGAGCTACCCCGACCAGAACTCCCATGCCAGGAGTAGAATATGGAGCACCTTAGACTTGGTGCACTACCTAAGACTCCTCAACCTTTTGGGAGAGGTCGTGTGAACCATGTCAAGGAATATTTAGAACGACATCATATAAGTTAAAAAGCATCACCAACAAGTCACATACTTGTTGATCTATATAACTGATAATTCATTCAAGGAACAGAATAACATTTATTCAAAAACTCATAAACATAGACGTGATACAATCATCTCTATGATTGCCTGTAGGGCATATCACCAACAACGACGACTATGTAGCACAGGAGAGGAGGCACAGGGGGAGTGGGGGCTAGGGTTTGCTGCCGCCCTAGGCTCCCTTTCTAAGCTGGCCCCCCTCATGGGCCAGGTTGTTGTGGGTCAAAAGCCCACTTTCCTCACCCCTTCTCAAGAAATTCAGAAATTGCACCTTCAAACTCCTCCTAAAATTCTCTCTAATCCTTTTCGGTCCTCTATTAATAAACATGATATTACATCCTATTACAAACATGATTTTAACTAACATATGAGATCTAGCTTATTTTATGATTTTTCTTATCAATTTATATTTATCAAGGAAATTCCATGAGTTAGGTGGAACCTTCAAGTTTTAGCTAGACATCAATCTTAGAATTTAATCAGTGGTGTATATGGATTTGAGTTTCATTATTGAGATGATCTTACTCATTCTAATTACTTATGTGATTCATCATACACTAAAGTACACCTTTTACACTAGGTTGGTCTTTAGCTATAATATCTGCCAAGAGCTATTTTCATATAAGTAGCTAATTAACTCTTCACTATATTTGACCTATGTATTATTGACTACTAATTCTTATTTAACCAACAAATGCCCTAATTAATCTTGATTATTATTTAACTAATGAAATGAGAGGTCACTTATGGTAATAACTATTGCTGACCTTTGTTTCAATATAACAAGGCTAATGGGGAGGGACTCACATGGCATGGACTCACATTTTAGCTTCTATTTCCAATTTAGACCTAATTATATGTGGGCCTACATGTCACACTATGTTTTAATTAAATTGTTCATGTTGAATAAATTAATCTTCAACAAGACAATTTCTATCGGCCTAGGGTTAAGTCGTCACCTAGGTACATTCTATATAGACATAGCTACACTTTGCCAGTTTTATAATTAAGTGGACCCTAGATATATCTGAACTATCTAGCAAAATGCTTATGTCTGACTTAATTACAATCGTAGTACTTAACTAATTATTACTAATTAACATCTAGGTTCTATGCGTCAATTGTTCATTTGGGCATTCCTAAATATATGTGATCCTACATGTCATACTACAGGGTTATTAAATTGAGATTAACCACAAATATAACTGTAACACTCCAGCCCAACATGAGCCTGGAATGCTACTAAAAGCAACGTAACATACTACTAAGCTAAGACATTTCTCTTTAATTCGGCAGAGTCTCCTTTGTAATTTTGACTATTAAAGGGATTAACAAGCATTTAACAGATAATCGAGTAAGATAAAGTGGTAAAAACTTTAAAACATAAACATGAAAGATGCCATGGAGTCACCATCCGACTCTTATTACAAATAAACAGATACACCTCGAAGGGTGAACATGATCATACTAAGAAAATTACGTTCTCTAGTAGGATCCTCCAATTAAACTTAAGTACTGATTTATTAAGCATAATGATTAACGCGGTGAAGTGTGCAACCAATGATACTAGTCCCTCCCATGCATGTCGTCCTCACAAGCTGTACCTAAAACAAAACATAATAACAAGCGTGAGTCCAAGACTCAGCAAAGTACAATCAACAATAACTCAATTCTCGTAAGCGGACTTTGATTAATAGCAAAACTTCTCACATTCAGGTCATTCACAATAATACCATTCAACTTTAACCACTATGCTATGCACATGCCACAAATGCACATTCCTTTTCTCTTTGCATTTACCGATAATGCGGAGTATGCATCTAACGATGCATACACATGCCTGTGCCTTTAGCATAGGGACCTCAAACCCACACTCCACGAGTGTGGGGATCTCATGCCCGTCTAATACATGACAGGGACCTCAAATATATCATTACTTGGCTACCACGTAGTCCAAGCCTCAAGGTTGAATGTATGATGCAAATGAGTCTATACGCTTAATCAACATGAGTATATGAAAACCAGTAGCAAGATCATAGGTAAACATTCATACTCGTAAATGATTAACAATTCATGAACATCCATCCATATATACTACCCACTAATTGTACTTGCCTCAACCGTGCGACGTATGACGACGACAAGAGGGCACTTTCTCCGGATTCACACCGCCACCTGAGCATATAATAAACATACTAAGGGGACCATCCAGGAGCATACAACATTACAAAAAATTAAATAACTATCAACGCTTCTAAGCGCAACCCAAAATGTCGTTCCTCCCTGAACACCGTTCTGTCCCAAAACAGAACAATCACCTTACAAAATTCATATCTTCCCTTCTAATTGTCCAAAAAAATGCATTCTTGGACTTTCGGAAAGCTTAAAGAAAATTATCTAAAATAATCATGTTGGCCATATTTCCTAATTTGATCATTAACTATTTTTAAAATATAGATTACTACAACTTGCGTAATCTAACAAGCATTTTGGACAAGAGGATTAAAATAATCATAAGTTTTATTCAGTTCATCAAAAAAAAAATATGTTTTTGGACTTTCTAGAAAGCTTACAGAATTACCTACAATAATACTATTGGTTGAATTCTCTAATTAATCCGTTAACTATTTTTAATAAATCGATCACTATAATATGCCGTAATCCTAACAGATCCTCCGGACAGCAGCCTTGTAAAAATCATAACTCGAGATCTGTTCGTCCAAACTATGTGAACAAAGATTCTATGGAAAGCTATTGAAATCAGCCACAAATCTCTAGGAGGTGACCAGGCCAAGTTTCGCCTTTTACGAACCTAAAACTATAGCACAAACAGATCAACAAAGAACCAGGTCACGCTACCGATACCGCCCAACAAGCAAAAGTAATCAACAAAGCTAAGGGGATCTAGAGGTCACCCTTGAAGAACACGATGCCGACGCTGAAAAACTCGCGAGATCTCCCTTCCCTCTTCCTTCTCCCGCTTCCTCTTCCTTTCTTCCTTGGCCGATAGCACCCAAAGGAGGCTTCTCCTCCTTCTTCTTCTTGGCCGTGACAAAAGCTAAGGGTGGTGGTACTTTAGCATGGCGGCGGCACTGTAGTATAGTAGTACTGTAGCACACCTAGGGTTCCCCCCGCCTTCTTTTGTTGGTGGCCGGTTTCCCCCATGGGCCATGGGCCACTATGGCTATTTTTCCCTGCTTGACTGTGGGCTGGTAGCCCATTTCTCTCTCAATTTCTGAATTTTCTCTTTTAATTCCCTCTCTAATTTTTATTGCACCCACTAACGACAAATGGGATATTACAATAACGTTACTAGAACATGGTATACGACCTTATGTAAACCTATCCTCTTATTAGATCTACACCTTGACATAACTATTAGTGACCTCATAGTATTTTTCAACTAACATTTAACACTATTCAATTTAACTCACATCCAATTAAGTGGGCCGGTATTATTGAAATAATATTAATTTTAACTTGCTCCCTAATTAGAGTTCCCCTTTATACTAGGTCCTAATTTCGCACTAATGATAATTAATTAATATCTAATTGCTGAATTAATCATCTTAATTTAATTACTAATTAACTCTATTAAAATTACAATGGCTAAATGGATTATCCATTCATCTAATTTACCATTTGGTTATCCCATTATTACTATTATTATTACAATAGACTAGGGCCCCATTTGTCATTGAGACAATTATGTTTTAATGTAACTCCTAATCATATTTGCTGATTGAATTAAATGCTACTAGCCCATTAATTATATTCAATTAACATATAACACTCATGGATTGTATTTGACATTTAAATTACTAATGTAATTACCTAGATAATTACTAATTAATATTGGTTAATCATAGTCATCTACATGTGGGCCCTAATGTCATACACAATGGGAGCAGACAAAGAGAGGAGAGAGAAATAGGGAGAGGAGCATGCATGGCTCATGACCATGAGGGGCCGAGGAGAGGGGTCGATGATGCTGCCAGATTATCTATAACGAATGTTTCTGATTTGTCTTGTTTAACACTTGATCAAAACAATGGGCATGACATTATCAAGGCTGCTGCAGTGCAAGAGGATGTCAGGCATGTTGTTCGAAACCAAGGAAAGAAAACTCCATGTATGCATGTTGTACTTGAGCAGTGCATGGAGTCAACCCATGCATACACATGTGCACGCATGATGTTGGGTGTGTTTGATCCAGGAGGAGGCCATGCAGTGCACGTCAAAGAGTTTGAGTTCCTTGAGTTCGACATTGGTACGTTCAGGGAATGCTATTCGGATTTGTTTGACAAAAAGGTGATTGTTTCGGCCAAGAGATTAAGCCTACGTTTTATCTTTTCTCTGTGCAATCTTGGATGGGGGCCACCAAGTCAACCGAAGCCAATTCAAGACCTCTTGGCTGGCGCAATTAAGAAAATAATTGCAGCCCATTTCTATTCCACGTCTTAGGCCTGAGGGGGCCTACACGTGAAGGGGAGTGTTGAAGTATAAGTGAATTGTTGTATTGATTCGAGTTACAAGAGTTACAATATATAAGCACATATGAAAGCAAATGAAGAGGCATAGGAGCCGGACGGCCACCAAGAAGATTTGGATGGCCACAGAGCCGATAATGGCGAGCGACCATCAAGGTGTTGGGCAACTGAAGAGGCACGGCAGCCATCAAGGTGTTGGGCAACTGAAGAGGCATGGGAGTTTTCTGTCTAACAAAGAGTGATAGTAGTTAACTTACTTTCGAAGACCGAAGTTATGTTGGATGTTAATTTGCTCGGAGATAGCCCATGCACTTTCGGGATCTTTAAATTTTTGTGAGCCACCTCATCTTCCTTATCACATTTGATTTTGTGAGCCACTTCATCTTCCTCCAGCACTTCTACTACATGGTGAAGCATGGGCGGATTTGGGCCTCGGGAAAGGTAGGCTATAGCCCGAGGCCGGAAATTTTTGTTGTAATATAGACCCAACAAATTTATTGATAGTATCTAGCCCGACGCAAAGCCAATCACTATTATGCCCATCCACACCAGCCCAAGCGGTAGCCTGCCCACAAGCCATTGCTCCACCCCCACTCGATATATACATTTTTTTCATATATAAAAGAAGTATACGCAGCAGACGCGTAATCCTCATCTGGCCAATTCGCCGCCAGCGTAGTAGTGGGTGGGCGAACGTCGCTTCGTCGTGCGAGACTCGATTCGACGGTAATTGTTAGGTGTTGTAACAGTAATTCGTGTATCCCTTTTACTGCATGTTTTCGGGAATGCGATATTCTGAGCTCCTACGTTAGTTAGTAAAACATACTGGTGTACAAAGTAATCGGCTTCCTGTTTTTACAACCGCTTTTTTGCAATCTCTTTTTTTACAATAAAAAGATTGAGTTTGGATAGTAAATCTTAGCTATATGTAAGGTAACTGCTTTAGTTTACCGAGTAGGTCAAATGAAGTAAACAGGCGTTCGTAGAATAGTAAAAGCGAACGTCCCCACAAGTAACATATATGTTTTTTTTCACCGATAGTTGATGTTGTCGTAACGTTACACTAAGACCATATATCGTGAAGGTAGTAATCTAAAACACGTCAATCAATAAACAATTTCAACATAGACAGTAAATACAAGTTCAAACCGGATATTTGATTTTTCTATTTATATACAGTAAATCTCTTACATAGTGTAGTCCATTTGCATTTTTATGAGTTTTTATCCCCTTTGCATCTCATCCTCCCAGTTTTACACAATCAACACTGGCCCGTTTACTGCTTCAACAAAGCGCAAAGCGCGTGGAAGTGCTAGTGTAGGACCGGAAAGGCGACTAGAGGGGGGTGAATAGAAGCACTATCTATTTTTCACTTTGATCGGATTCAAACATGATATTGACTCCAATAGCTATGAGAATTATGAAGATCAATATAAATACGTGTAGCGGAAGACTTGTACTGAATCCCCTTCAAATCCCCAAAAGAAACTGCCAAAAACACAAAAATCAGTATGATGAATAGTACTGGTCGTACCAGATGAACAGTGCCAGTCATTCCGATTTTCGGTACAACCGGATGAATAAAGGCCGTCGTTCGCATGAACAAGAAAATCGTGAATGAACAGTAAATAGCCCGAAACGAAAACAAAACTTGACGTAACTTTTGATCCAGAATCCAAACTTCACGAAACTTGAAACACAACTTCCTAAGGATGTCAGGAACCTATTCCAAGTGACGATCGAGAAGATCTACGTCAAAGTTTTGATCTTTTTGCAATTTACTGAAGGAGGGTTCAAAAAGAGGTCAAATACCCAAATCTGATCCTAGGCTTGCTCGTCGGCTATGGATGATCAACATGACCTTAGATGGTCTCCCACAAGTCACAGCAAGCATAAGCAATAGAAATAATCGAGGGAAAACCAGTGGATCAATAAAATCACCAAAACATCAAAGTAAGGTGCAAGAACAAGAAAAAGAACGAAGAGAGCTCATCTCAAAGATCTTGCAAGGATTGATTGATGATTGATGATTCATGGTTACAGCCACTCCATCTTGGAGGGCACAACTCAACACATAAGCTTACAAGGCATCAATCCCTAAACCCTAGCTCTCCAAAACCTAGAACCAAAACTAGTGTTTTTCTCTCTCAAACCTTGGGGCTGTTGTGAACAGCACACCACCCTTATATAGTGGAGGCTAAGCATCTAGGGAATATTCCACTTTAGGGCACCCATTAAACCCTAACACACAAATAGGTTAACGCACGCATCTCAAAGCGTCGTCTTCACTTCTCTTGACCTAATCCACTTCTTGACGCACCGCCTTGCGCCGCTGGTTGGCATTAGGTCACCACATGATATTTGGTAAAATTACCAAAATACCCCTTCTCGATCTTTTCCAAGACCCGAGTCCAAACTCGCAAACACATCCATGCTTCGCCACGTGTGGATTGATCCAATGGCTCTCATCATGTCGACAAGTCTTCTCCCATCCGGTTCCCACCGACCACCTTGGCACTTGCAGAGACCTCGCCCGCTTGATCCAACTAACCAGACGAATCGCCTGCTCGATCAATCTCGTCCATTCTGCGTCATGCTTGAGTCACCGACCTCACTCGCATCCATGATCGCTTCCGACCTCGGCTCTCCAATCTTAGTCCCGATCCTCCTCGCCGTTGACCATCGTTGACTGCAAGCCACCACGACAAAGAATAGACCAAGAAATCGCCTCCAGAACAAGTTTTTACAACTTAACCCACGTTAGCTCAAAACATGCAATATGCAACACATATACAAAGATAAACATGGATATGACCTATCCCAAAACCAAAACTCCAAATAGATCGACATTCACAACAAATTCGCACGACAATAATACGCAAGCAGACAACCGATCTTCGGTCGTCATCAAGAACAATAACTACGATCGTTCGATTTAATCGACAACCGTAACTTCGCAAAGCATCTTCTCTGGAAAAAGGCTACCTCCAACTAACTTGCGGTAAAACCGAGATGCAGTACAACCGCTCATAACTCGTTGGTACGACCGAAATTCCTGGCACTTGCTGAAAACTCAAAAATCAGAAATTCCAACAAACCTTCAACCAAATTGCCAATTGTAACATCACCTAGAATCATGAGCATATCCTCATGGTGTTCACGGCTAGACTCCAACGATTACAAGCACAAGGGCACAAAAGTAACGGACCACCATGACCTAGTGAGGAAGAGGATCATCCCTCGTCTGTGCACTGCCCCTACAGGCCATGACTAGTGCAAAATTCATGATCGTCGTGAATTGGAGGGTGCACACCATGAGGATGCCAAAGCAGGTCCTAGAGAATGACTGCGCTTGCTTCGTAATGAAATACTTGGAGTTCTGGGCAGTGAAAGCTCGACACTGGCAACATCGATAGAGTCAGTAAGAATTTCCCACCACCCGCAATATGTAGTTTTTTTTCCAGATGTATAGCGTCTAACACACGGCCTTTTTTTATCACGCGTATGCAGGAGAAGAGGAACGTGTACAGGGCCCAGATGATGTTCTATCTGTTGTTTCACAAGGTCAACAACGGCAAGCCCTTCCCTGAAGCACTGGAGAAATATATGCCGCTCAACAAGTAGAAGTTGTTTTTTGTGTGTTTACGACCATATATCAAGTAAATTCCTTTGTAATAGCCAGTAATATGTGTTACATTTACGTTAAAACATATGATTACCAAAAGAACTTGCGTAACAAATAGTAAATACATGTTTTTCAGTGGGGTATACCAGTAATGTCGTTTTCAAACAGCAGTAAAATATTATCAAACTCACAGTAACTACCAAAAACTACAAAGCGCAAGCTTATTACAGCAGTAACACGACATGCCTTTCGAAGTAATAATATGTATCACTTAACGCGACATGCCTTTCGAAGTAATAAAAGGTATTACTTACGGTAAACGATAATATTTACTAGACCAGCAACCATTTTCCTACTGGATTTTTGGAAAATCTGTTGAGGATCATAGCCATTGCTTCCGAAACAAAAATAGATACTCACGGAGGAAGAAGCAGCCTGTAATTAACTCCTATCAAAGACAATCCTCAAGCACGACATGCCATGGGATAACAGCTGGTTTACCTCAAATATAATCCTGAGTGGAAGCAAACGTCACTAATTTTATAGAACATGTAAAGAAAATCTATACCACCATCTTAGATGAGTTAAACTAATGAAATATCTAAGTAAGGTTAACAAAGTGCCTTCAGCGAGGAAATCGACTGTCTGAACTATGAAGTCATTTTGCAAACATATACATGAAGTAAAAGTGCAAGAGCGCTAAGATGGCTTGTGAAACCGAGACGGAGACGGAGACGGAGACGGAGACGGAGATGGAGACCGAGACCGAGTATTCCTCTGCTGCATACAAAAGGACGAGACCGCGCGCGCCATCAAGATCGATTACGTCGAGATGGCCAGCCAGGAGGGTGCCGCCTTCCGCCCCAAAGACCACGCGCTCGTCGACCACTTCCTCCGCCGTAAGATCGCCGGCGAACCCGTCGACGCCCGCTTCATCCACGACGCCGATGTGTACTGCGCCGCCCCGGACGAGCTCGTGGGCATGCACACGCCTGCGCCTGGCACCGCCACCAGACCAGTCTGGTATTTCTTCAGCCCCTGTACTACCTCCGCGGCGGGAGGACATCGCGCGTGGTCGGCGTCGACGCCATGGGGTTCTGGCGCATGGATAGTCACCGGAAGCCGGTGAAAGGGAGCGCCGCCGGGTACCTCCAGCACTTCTACTACACGGTGAATGCGTCGGCCAAGAACTCGAAGCCGGAATGGCTGATGGTCGAGTACCGCATCCCCCAGGAACACGGCGGCCGCGAACAGGTGGTGCTCTGCAAGGTGTACAGATCACCTCGAGCGCCTCGTTAGTTCCACGGGCATCATCGTCCACGTCCGCGGCCTCCTGCTGCTAGAGCAAGTGTAGCAGCAGAAACCAAGCATCGATAATTCTATATCGCAGCAAATTTCTTCATAGATTTTACTTTCGTATGGTTAGCTTGTATCAGACAATCTCCTTAATGAAATTGGAATTTGGGGCTAGCCTCCTGTTAATTTCGAGGGAAATAAAAGACACGAATTTTACTTACCTAAATATCTTATAACTAATATCGTCCATCTTTTTACAAACAAGGTGCAAACCGCATTCGACCCAATGGTGAACGTTCCATATTAACAAGGAGAAACCATCCAAACACTTGGTCAAAAAATAGCATAGGATACTCCGTAAATAAGCAATGACTCTTGTTTCGGTGTGAATGATCCCAATGATATTTATTTTTGGATCCGCCTCTCATTAAACGGACTGTTACTGCAGTGTCCCGTGTCATTACCCTAAGGATAATCACACTTAGGCATACGGATTACTATTCGTTTGCTCAGTAGAACACTGCTCCAACGAATAATAAGTCTTTACCAGAGTTAGCACAGCAGAACAATAAGATAGAAACTGTACATCTTTATTACAGTAGTAGCCACGCAAGGCTATGGTCTTTATTACAAATAATTTACAGCATACAAAAGTGGGCTATTCCTCCCTTGCCTGCCCTGTAGTATCGGTCGCCTACTCGTCCCACTCATCATATACGGGGTCCATATTACCCTGCTCCTCGTAGAAAGTACCCTCGTCACCGTGGTCTCATCTGCACTGTGGGTCCTCGTCCCACTCGGGATAACTCCAGTCGGACTAGTATCTAACAAAGGAAAATAATAGCAAGGTTGAGTACACGAATGTACTCAAGAAGTAATTAATAGCAAAATGCACTTTATGACCCATCTCTTTTCTTTACCTCATTTTCTAGATCATTTCTGCTTCTGAAAATAACTTATTAAAACATTAAGTGACAAATTTTAATTCAAAAGACTACTAGTTACTCGGAGAGAAGAAAGACCCTAGCGGTTCCCGTAGTTTCCACTCCGAAACCGCATGAATTCATGATTTTATATAGCACTTCGCAGGCTTGTACCACTTTACCCATAGCTATCTTGAACTCTTTATGAGCTAGGTCCATCGCATTTCCTTTGATGCGACTTCGAGTCCAGAATACAGAACGTTTTCCAGGCTACGTGATTAATTTCTCCACCCATTATTTCCATCGGTCTTGACTGCCACCACCGAGTTCGAGTAATGTTGGTTGGGCCAGTTCATCCTCTCTGCACCCAACACTCCACTTAGTGCTATAGCACCTCTTCTTACACCACACTCACACATATTATTACATACCCGGTGTGGAGAGCATAATTACGTAACAAGGTAGCATTTTTCGCCGTCATAGCAGGGAAAATGGTTGGCACTTAAAATACAACCTCAATCGAGTAAGAGTTTTGTTGATCCTTATATTTTAACCATATGTAAAGGGTCCCACCTCTTGCCTCTCTCTTCCTTGCCCGGGTCCCTTTACCACCATAATATTAACTCTGTTATCATCTTATCTCTCATTTCTCAATTCTTTTCATCTTTTTCATCTTTCTTATCCATTTTATCCTCTTTTCATTTATCGATTTGAGTTTTGAAAATTAGTTTTGATGCAATACATACGAGAATACAAGAATATACAGTTTACATTTAATATAACTATATTTATGTTCAAGGAATAGCTTGCCTTCGTAATCAGAGAAAAGGTCGTCACGATTTAAATCGGTATCAACTATCAGAGACTCACTTATTTACTCGTCATTGCAAAAATTGACGGAGCGTTTAATAATAAATAATTGTGCAATTACTTAGTGGTATATGTGTGCTATTAGTGCACAGTAGTCATTTGGTTCTCTTTGGCAGATTTTAGTTAATAACCATTTTTAGGGTTTTTCGCTGGGTTAGCACTCCCCGCTACGGTTGTTCTCGTTTAATGGTTCTAGGGTTAGAATTGTCGATACTCACATTTTACCTACGCGAAGAATATCCTATATGTGATCGTATCTATTTCAATTTATCAATTTTTATTCGCACAAAACTAAGTTTACCAACTTATGCGAGCACTTAAGCGATTAGCTTGATTTTTATGCCGGTGCTAAATAAATGAGTCTAGTTGAATAAATTATCCCTAACTCCTCAAATTACCTATTTGCTTAATTCGGGAGTTCTATCGACGACTAACTCGAATCTACGATCCCACTTTGATTTATACGCATATTTCGTCTTTACTTTCTATCGGTCGATTTACTGCTAAATATTTTAACATAGATTAAATGGCCTAACTTACCAATGAATCACATGAAAATCACATTTATACTGTTAATTCAATCAATCTACTTATTTTAAATTTTACGACAATTTTTACCAAATTTTCTCATTCCTTTTCTTCCCTTCTCCTATTTTCCTTTCCCATTTCCCATTTTCTTTCCTATCTAAAGCCCTGTTCGGCCGACATCACCCCAACCGGCCTCTTCTTTCCCCAATCTCACAAATCTCTCAATCCTTAACTTTCACTTCTCTCTCTCTCCTCACTCCTTGGTGGCGCCCGGCCAGGTTCTCGGCTCTCCCGGCCTCCGGCTCCTCCGGCCGGATCTGGGCGCACGATCGCGCTTAGCCGGTCGCGCCGCTTACGCCGCTTTCAGCCCCTCGCTAGTCTTCGGTCTCGACGGCGCTCATGGTTGCAAGCCCGCCTGTCGCTCCCTCCGTCTCCGGTCCTCCCGCAGGCCGAGAGGCTGGCCACGGCGCCCCTCCAACTCGCCGCCGCCCTACCCCTTCTTCCCGGTTCAGTCGTCTTCACGTGCCAGCCGGTTTCGGCCATCCGTCACGGCCGGCCAGGGCCTGAATTTCTTTCTCCCTCCACCAGGCTCACCCGAGCCCTCCCACGGCTCGACCAAGCCGCTTCGGTTCTCTTCCTTCCTAATCCTCCTCTATTACTAATGTTCTCCAAGCTTTGGATTGATTCGATTTTACTTGTTAACAGTGACTCATTTAATTGATTGTTGGTGATTTGCTTATTGACATATGTTATTCATTAATATGCATGATATGGTGATTGGGTTGGACTACTGGAGACTGGTTTTGGTGATGTTTGTTGGTGGCAAACTGAGGTGGGGTGATGGTTCATCTGAGTCCTCTTAAGGTATTCCCCTTTTTCCCTAACCTCTTGTTCTGTGGTGTGAGGATCTAGGAGTTACATGTGGGTGCTACTGTGAGATGTTCTACTTGTGCTTGATCTGTAGGTGTAAGGCCTACTAGAGTATGCTGAGGTTACCTTGGGTTGGGATCTGAAGTGGGGGAAAAGGGTAGCAGGGTCGGCCTTGTGCTAGGACTTCCTCCTTCTCCCTGTGGTGGGTGGTCTGCAAGCTGGGAGGCTGAAGATGTGGAGCCTGCTTCACCTCCGGGCTGCCTTGATGCTCTGGTTGCAGAGGTAGCTGGCACTTCCTTGCCTCTGCTGAGTTTGAGAAGAGGGAGGGACCGGGTGGTCTGGAGAAGTTTGTGAAGGGCGCATGGCTTTGGTGGGTGAAGGGCTTGTTGGAAGAGCCTATCGGTCTGGGTTATCCTTTCCTCATCGGCTTATGTCGGTTTGCACAGGTGAGAGAGCTCATGTCGGTTTGCACCGAGTTATCTCTTTCCTGTGCAGCCCGTGCCCTGTGTCCTGAGTTATCCTTTTACTGTTCACTTCTATCTTGTTATTACTGCCCATCCTGTGTATGGTTGTATTAACTGACCAGGGTTATTTGGCTAACTACTTCTTAATGTTTTGGTTGCATGAACTGGGAATGTGGGAGAAAACTGGATGCACTACAAGAAGAGCTTTGGTGAAAAGGATGCAAGAAGTGAACTGAAATTTAGTTATCTTTTGCAAGTGTTTTGAATTTGATGTGGGATTCATATTGTATTTATTCCCAGAGTGTATGTGTATTATGCTTGATTAACATTTAAATTGATGAGATGTAATCAAGGTTGTAACTTGATATGCTTTGAGATGTATTGAAATGATGTTATATTGGTAATA
The DNA here is from genome assembly GCA_036346405.1 of Phyllostachys edulis. Classification (NCBI taxonomy): domain Eukaryota; kingdom Viridiplantae; phylum Streptophyta; class Magnoliopsida; order Poales; family Poaceae; genus Phyllostachys; species Phyllostachys edulis. The sequence goes on from JAYEVD010000407.1 coordinate 84,287, forward strand.
TAAAGCTTCATATTGATAAGTGTGTGATTTGATAACTGGAGGTCCAATTTGATATTACCCTCTATTAGAATCAAGGAATTTTAATTATCATTAATTGCTAATTAATCTTGCTTAGCTTAGTTCAATTGTGTGGGTTCTCACAGTTACCTCGGCTCGGTATTACTTTGGGCTTCACCATTGCCATTGGCGTCAAGAGTTTAGACGACCCAACTTATATTTGACTACATGCGTGTTGCGTGCACATCCTATGTGTCTACTACTAGCATGTATTTGAAACCGCACCAACCGTGCATGAACAATTCAACCACATCACGGAGCGTGAAAAGGGCGTGCCTTTTACCACCATACAATTGTGTGCGCATGCCAGTGATCGATGACCAAACCTGGAATCAAATCTAAAGCTAATGAGTACACACTTGTCTAGCCTCTCCACAGGGCATGAGGCCTTGTGTGTCGTGCTCTCGGCCATCTCGATGTAGGGAAGAGTAGCAAACATCGTCTTCTTCTTCTTTTTATGATCAAGAATTTGATAGGTTTAATATCCATTATTTTCCCCAGAGGGCCGGGGTGGTCATGCATGGTCCGAACATATTGGCCCTCACTGAGCCAGTATGTAAGATATATAAACTCATATATGCCAACTGAGCCAATAGTTGGATATAAGAGTTTTTTTTTTTGAACTAAGGATACAAGAGTGATGTAGTTTGACTCTTACCAATCACGAGTCGAATATGTTGTTACTAATTCTGCGATTAAAAAAAATACTGAAACTGATACCGATCGTTTGCTCCTATATATCTAGGTGAATCCTACTTACATCTAAAATTGTGTATAAAAGTAGCCTCCTAATATTGTACACACCATCTTTAGAACTGTAGCGTTAGATCAAACTAAATAAAAAATATTAACCCTTAGATCTTAAATAGTTAAGAGATGCTTTTATTAGACACATTTTAGTTGAAAAAATAAAAATTATAAAATCGTATGCATTGTTTCATGGAAATACATCTTTTAACCACCTTTTAGAGATTATAAATAGTCTAGAAATACTTAGTAAAAGTAATCATCAGCAAAAAAAAAGGCGCTTTGCTAGAAAGTAGTAGCCATTTTAAGCACCTGACATTGTTCAATTAGTCAATCCATCGATGATCGTGTCACATCACACACAACAAATACACACACTGAAATCTGAAAATAAAAACGAGAACCTCGATTAACTGTACAACCAAAACATATGTATTGTATATTTAGTTGTACCACATGTCTTTCTAGAAAAAGAAAACTTGATGCATACATGTCAAGTAAAAATTCGCCGCCGCACTAAAAAAGAAGGAACTCCCTCTTAAATTTAAAAAAAAAACAAAACAAAACTTTTGACACATGAGTCGATCGACCACCAAAGAAGAAGTAATTAACAGTCGTGTTAACTAGCTAATTAATTAGAATGGCGCGGTAACAATGTCTCGTTTCTTGGCAGCGCGTCCATACTGGTGATGAATATTATTGCTTGTGTCAACGAACGCGACCGGAGAGAACATGTCCCCGCCATCGTCGTCGTCGTCGTCGTCGTCCGAGTCCATGAGGTTCTCCCTGACGCCGAGCACCGGCTTCATACCCTGCAGCATGCATGCATGCAGTAATTAACTAGTTGATCCCAAGAACAAACGAAAAATCATTTAGTTCATCAGGAGATCAAGTAAGTTTTATTTAGAAGAGATGCTGAGATGATGAACGATTTTGACGGATCTATCTATATGTGTTTATAGCCAGCTGGGATGTAGATTACGAAGTTAATTACCTCGGTGAAGATTCGGACGGCGTCCTCGGACGAGTGCGTGCTCAGAACGTAGAGAGCTGCCTCCTGCAAGAATGGATGGAGCAACGTACGTTATATATGTAGTTGTAAATTAAGGAAAGTTAATGAAGGGAAGGGAATCAATAAGAAATTAACCAAGCACGCATGCACGCACATACATGCATACGATATACTACACGAGCAAAGTAGAGCTAGGTCTCGAGCCTCTAAGACAATGGCCGATATAAAATTCTTTGACAAATTAGTATTATACAATTTTAGGCTAAAGTAGCTGGGCTGGCCCAGCCTTGACCCTTAGGCAACTCCGCTCGATCTGTACACGAGTACTTACCCTGGCGTACTTGAGCTCGTCGAGGGAGAGCGTCTTGGGCTCCCACTCCATGGACAGCATCGTCCTCGCTGCTGTTTCAGGCCGCCTCCTGATATCTAGCTCGATCGAGTATTTGTACGTACGTACGTACGTACACCTGTTGCGTACGAATACTCCTTGGAAATACGATGATCCTAGCTAGAGAAGAGAGAAGCGAATGGAACGGGGAGGAGAGGCGTCTGCCCCTATATATATAGGGGAGGGCATCAGGTCGCCACCAGCCGAAGAGGAAATCTTGGAAAATAAGCACCAACGCCGCACGCACGTGTCGATCTCCACGGGCGCGTCCGATGGCTCACACGTGGCGGAAGTACGGTGGACACGTGTGGGGAAGCGGTGGCCGGGTTGGAGTCGTCGATCGTGCGGAGCCGTCGTCGAGTTGAAGGCCGGTGGCTGCATGGCGCGCGGCCGGGCGGCCAACGGGGCGCCGCCACGCGCCACGCTCGAGTCCGGGAGGCGGCGTTGAACCGTCGCAGCATGCTGCGTCTACGTACCCTGTGTGTACCGTGACGTGTCATCCTGTCGGGCCGCGTGCGCCGCGCACGGCCTTAAATGCGTTTTTCGCTGACGCAAGCCTGCGTGTATGTTGCATCGCGAATGGCTGGATGCATGCCTCCATCGCTACGGCGGTTCGTGCGGGATGACGTGTCCATCTTCAGGTACTACCTCGGGTTCTTTTTAGACGCCGTTTTAGCTCTCTAACAATGGCGTCTTATGGCATATTTTGCTCGTGTTAATTACAGTCTTACCGTAAACAACCCATCTTACTTAGGAACAAAGAAATGTTTCTAAAACGGCGTCTAAAAGAGAATGGAGGGAATACAACACGTGTGATATACTCCCTCTTTTTTTTCTCCGAGGTGCGACTTCGACGGCTACTTTTTACAACTTTACATTTAGATCTACTAATACAATTATAATATTATGAACGTACTTTTAATGACATATCTAATTATATAATTTTCACATAACCAATAAATAGTTTAAAGCCAATTGGTGGTCAAACTAGAGGTGTCCAAATGGGCCGAGCCTACCAGGTGGCCCATGGCGCGTCACTTTGGCTCGATCTAGGCCTAGCTCGGCCCAATGCGACGTGTCATGCTTGGTCGGCACCCTAGCTCGGCCCGTCGACGCGATTAGGCCCGTTTAGGCACGGTAATGGTCGGAATTTTCAAAAATTTAACCGTTTTTAGCGATTTTTGCAATTCTTAAAATTGTTCTGGCCGAGATGGACTACACAGGCCAACCCTAATCCGTCGAGCTTATCGTGCCTAGGCCGCACAGGGCCGTACAATCCATTTGACCAGAAAGTTTAACAGCACGGATTCTAAAACGTCAAGTGAAAAAGAACGGAGGTAGTACTAACATTTTCTTCCAGTCCAGTAGCCGGGCAAGGGCAAGGCAACAAAACAATGTTTTCATCTTATTCTAGTGGTAGCAAATGGCATAACTACACAGGAAGCGAAGGGCGGAACTACCAAGGCGAAGCTAGGGTAATCGCCTGGTCTCTGGAGGTACCTGGGACCTACCCTAGGTACCTTCGCGTTTGCTTCGGGCGGTGGCAACCATGCATGAGAAGACAGGAGCTCGGAGGGAGAAAGACGATGGAGTCATCAACATGAGGGCTAGATCTGTGGTGGCGTGGGCTGTGGAGACATGGGCTTGTTGTGAATTGTGGATATCATGGGGATATGCTCATGATCTTATGATGATGATACAATTGGCAATAGTGGCGAGGGTTTGTTGAAACACCCGTTTTCGGTAAAAATCAGATATTATCAGGATGTAGGCGGTCGATGGCCTGGTGGGCAATTTGACCGTACCACGCGCTTCAAGGTCAATGATGCATGTGAATCTAGGATTTTGTCTAAGGGTATGCCATCAAAAATTTTCATATACAATTCGGTAAATTCATTTTAGTAAATCGGTAATAATTGTAAAATTGACAACATGATTCGGCATATATGCCTTTGAATAACACAATAAGGGCTTAAATTCATGGATTAAGTTCAAACCATCCGCTAAGTATACTATAAATAATTCAAAAGCCACACCGATAATTGAAATAAAGCATAAAAGAGAACGAAAGACTTACAATGCTATTTTTGTGAATATTTTACTCGGCGCTTTGAAGGACATAAATGTCTTGATTATATCATCTTCATCAACTTCAAAAAAAAATATCGCTCAATGAAAGTGACTAGACAATCATCCAAAAGACTATCGCCATCTTATTTTACGGTTTTGTTTTCACAAAACCATTCTTAAAAATACCCTTTCAACACTTGCCGTTGCCTACGGTAGAAGCAATACCAATTTGAGGAGCTCATAAACCATATCATACACTTTGTGTCTCTTTGTTTCAACAAGCTTAGCGAGAGATCAACAATATTGTCTAGACCTTTGAAGCTATCATCTGTCTCATGTCATCAATATAATTTTGTAGGCGTTGTAATTCGAGTGCGAGCAAATTATTATTTGAGAACTCCTTTGGGTAGAACTCAGCTAGTTTACGTAGATTACGTGCATCAAAAAAGCAAATGACCTAGAAAGGATTGAAGGCGACATACAAGACAACAACTCCATATTAATCTCATCAAACCGATTATCAAGTTCTTGACTTATTTGATCAATGACACCAATATACTTCTTCTCTTCAAGTGGTCATCATTGGTTTGCTTTGACACTGAGCTTTCCTTGCTGATTTTCCAAAAGGAACATAATCACCATCCATAGTAGGAACTTGACACCATGTTTATCACAAAATGAAGTGACCTTCTCAAGAAAATTATCCCAACCATCGGACCTCAATTCTTGCATTCTTTTCTTTGCCACATTAACAAGTGATATTGCATTAAGAATATCTTGGTCTCTTCTTTGCAAACACTCGGATAACTCATTTGTATATCCAAGAACAATATACATTAAGTGTGCAAAAAAACAAACTCAAAGTTCTCAAATGCTCCGGTCCACAAAATCTATTTTGGTCCAATCATCCTTTAATGCGGATCATCCCCAAGATCAACGATACATCATGGATTGCTTCATACATAGTAATGATGCATATAGTTTTATAATGAGATCCCCATCGAGTATCTCGAGCCTAAACAAACCCATCTCTTGATGTAATCCGGTTCGATTCAATTTCACCACAATCAAGTGCTTTCTTCACATTCTCAAGCCTAGCATTTCTAAGCATGTCATGACGCTTACAAGAAACTCCAACAATATTCAACAAGATAGATATTTGATCAAAAAAGTCTTGCAATCAATTATTTCCTTTAGCAACGACAACAAGAACCAATTGGAGTTGATGAGCAAAACAATGAATATAATAAGCGCGAAGGTGATTCTTGCATGATCAATGTTTTCAACCCTTTAATATCTCCTTTCATGTTGCTAGCCCCATCATATCCTTGACCACGGATTTGAGTCATAGTCAAGCCATGACTAACAAGTAAAAAGCTTCAATTGCATCCTTAAGTGATAAAGAGGTAGTATCATCTACATGAACAACTCCAATAAAACGCTCACATGGCCTTCCCAATTTATCAACATAGCAAGCAAAGAGCTAGTTGTTCTTTATGTGATATATCACTAGACTCATCGGCTAAAATTGCATAGGGCTCATCACCAAGCTCTTCAATTATTTTCTTTCTAGTTTCTAAAGCTGTGATGAATAATTTGCTTTTGTATGTGCTGGGCTAGTTAAGAGTACGATTACAGAGCATTGTCCAAACATATTTGTTCACTTCTTCACTATTTCGGCAAGAAATTTCCAAAAGTTCAATGAAGTTCCCCTCAAGTTGCTAGATTCTTCACTTTCATCATGTCCTGACGCCAACCCTTGATGCAAAAAACTTGATACACCTAAGTGAATAAGTCAACCTTTTGTATAAAAGCGAAGATCCTCATCACTCCACTTCTCAATATTATAATCAATTCTTTGCCTTGGGATTTATAAAGCCAATGTATCTCTCTTGGTACGCAATATGTGCCTTAGAACCCATATGCTTGCGCAGTTGCTTTCTCTCCTATATTCCAATTCTTCCGACCATCAATAGTAAATGTATACGACCCGTTACCCTTCTTGAACAAATAGCATATGAAGCAAAACCACGGCATCCTTCTTAATACTATACTCAATCCAATCATGATTGTACATCCAACAATAGTTGAATCGATCCCTATCGTAAATCTTTCTTTTTGGAAAATCATGTGCAAAAGGTTTGAATGGACCTTTAGTAATATATGCTCTTCGAATTGCATCTTGATCATTAACATGATATTTTTAGAATAGGGCGTCTTTCACTGGGATCATGTGGAAGGCGATTGATGTCATAATGGTGGTAGTGAAGGCGGTTGTATATGCGGCGTGGCGTGCACATAGGAGTTACAATTTCTCTACTCTCTCATGAGTTTGCTCTTCCACCACAGGTTCAATAGGATCGAGGGAACGATTAGAAGTAATAGCATTACGCTTGCCTTCTTCTTCTTCATGCCAAAAAGAGATGCAATGTCCCTTCTTCTTCATAGCTTTGCTGGGCTGCATAAATATTACAAAGAAATACATTGCCAAATAATTAAATAAATTACACTTGCACGATTGAGCATCACATATCACATATCACGATTATGGATCACTCACATGATACTGAGTCTTGAACAAAAGATCAATGGTGATGTTGCAAAAAAATCCTCAGCGCCTCTTCCATTTAGTATTATCACCATCGTAGGCGCCTTTTCCAAAGCAGAGAGGTATGCCGCAGAAGAACACACAAGAAAAATCTCACAGCAATGCTTTCTTCTTGTATTTCTCTCTTTCTCTGTTACTGTTCTTCTTATTCTGCGGGACTACTACACTCCTACCTATATACTCATACATAATGTACTAAGACGGAAGCGGCTTGTCTCGTGAACACACTGGCAAGCCTCATGGCCGGACTCTTGATACCAATTAGAATCTGGCGTCTTATCATGCGGAGGATTAGTATACAAGTCTCATCACGTCAACACATATGGACTACACCAATTCAACTTATCTGCCATGGTAAGGAAACTAATAAGCGAGATGCCGTCAGCGGCAGCGGGGACCTCGCGACATGCGTTGTGGCGGTGCATGGAATTGTAGGTATGGGGTGCATACGCGCATACCTCAACTCCGCCTGGTCGATCGGCGCCGACCTTAGGGCGAGCCAAAGGCAGCGGTTTGACTAGGCTGTTCACCTGATCGGGCGGGCCAGGCCATGGTGGCGGATCGGCGGTCATGAGGCGGTCACGACCACCAAAATTTTCGGTTGAATTTGAGTTGGGCCAAAAAATAGATAGTATAGGCAAGAGGGATTTCTTGCACCTAGTCTCATAATTTTTGGAGCTTTGAGTCAAAATTCTATTAGTTTTAAATTTTTAGAGAGGTTTTTGAATTTCAGGGGAGAAAATCTGGAAGTCCTAGTGTTGACGGTCGGGCCGAAGCCATCTTTGGAGCTATCGGTGGACATAGAGGCGGTCGAGGGCCAAGCCATGGGTGGTAGTCCGACCGATTTTATCCTATTTGCTGGCCGATAAGACGGCGATGTTCATAGGTTAGGTCAAATTCACGGTTTTCAGTGCATATTTGTTGCATGATGCATATTTTGACTAACGTGGATCAAGTTGCGAAGAACTTGTTTCCGGAATCGATTTCTTGGTCTATTGTTGTACATGAGGCTTCGAGGGCAACGACGGTCAACGGCGAGGATGATTGGGACTAGGCTTGGAGAGCTGAGGTTCAGAACGATCGAGGATGTCGGGTGAAGTCAGTAGACTCAAGTATGATGCAAAATGGACAAGGATGACTGAACAGAAAGTTTGGTGCGACGGGTTGCATCAAGCGGTGCGGGAGTCGATGTAAGTGGTATGGTGGTTTCGGTGGGAGCTGGATGAGAGAGACTTGCCGATATGAAGAGAGTCGTTAATCAATCTACAAGTGATGAAGCATGGGATTGCTTGCTTCATGAAGATTAGATTCGGTCTTTGGAGAAGGATCGAGAAGGTGTATTTTGGTAACTTCACCAAAATATATGCCTTGATGACCTTTTACTAAACCACGGCGCAAGACGACTACTGCGAGAGGTAGTTTAGGCCGGCAAGGAAGATAAAGATCATGAAAAAAACAGATTAAGAAGCCCGATTCGTAATCCGCTTTGATAAGCGCATGTGAGTATAGACTTCGTTTGTGTATGAGCTAATCGAATGCACATTATAGTCTTCTCTCTAGTCTAATCCTCCACTATAAAAGGGAATGTCCAGATATGGAGTTCCCAAGTCCTTCCAAGAGAAAAACCCATAATTTATGATTTGGGGATTTTGGAGTAGTTAAGGTTAGGGTTTCAGAGATAGATTGATTGTGTGCTCAAGTCTTAGCTTTGTCCTCTATGAGTAAGTTGTTGTAAACCAACATCTATCTCAAATCAATCCAAGCAAGATTCCTCCGTGATGAGTCTCTTCTTGTTCTTGCTCTCTCTTTCGTGACCTTTTGGGATTTTGGTAATCCTTTGATTTTCCATTGATTGATTGCTATGACATGTCGTATCGCATCTAGGATCATCTTTTACCCACGAGCAAGTTTTAGGATCAAAGTTTGATTTTCCTAGGTTCATGTGCCCTCCTTCCCCCATTTATGAAATTCATGAAACTTAAGCCTTGATCTTCACGATAAATGGATTGGAATATGTTCATGTCCTTCTTGATGAGCCAGTGGTTTGAATTTGAGGGATTTGGATCACTAGATCAAAAGTTGAGTCGATTTGTGATTTTGATTTCGTGTTGATTTCACTTGTTTCATCGTCTTTGGAGGTCGGGCTGGCTAGGCCATTGGTCGAGCACCCATCTTGAGAGGTGCGTAGCCCAACTCCACTTTGATTTGAGTTTTTTTGTATTTTTGGTTGTCATGGTCGAGGTTTGGTTGGATTCAATACAAGACTTTCACTAGCGGCTTATACTTCGTATATTCATAGCTCATAGCTATTGGAGTAAGAATTGGTTGAATCTGATCAAGGTGTAAAAGAGGTAAAGTTCCTATTCACCTTCTCTAGTCAGTTGTTTGGTCCAACACTAACATTGTATTGTAAGGCCCACATGCCATAACTAATTTGCCACAAATTGATAAACCTAAGCCCTAATTCCTTTGACCACTAGAGCCGCCTTACACACAAGAGAGCAACAAGCAAACAACGAAGAAAGGGAGGAGCGACCAGTGCTGTGGGCGGAGTGTAGCAAGTGCGACATGTCCGATTTAATTTATGTGGTAGGGCTTGAAACTTTATTTGTTAGGAAGTGCAATGAAACTTCTTAACAAACAAGTTCTTCAGATATTCCGTGACAAAAGTTATCAAGGTTCTTCTCGGGTATCGAGTTATATGAACACTAGAGCGTTGATCGATCTCTTACCAAATTGTCACAACCTCGGTTTACTCACGGCGATCTAGGTGAACTTCTCCTCTAAAGTGGGAGAGGGGATTGGTTGTTCTAAAGCGATGATATCACCGATCTTCAATAGACACTTCTAAAGCGCACTATATCCTTTGGTATTCAAGCTGACACTATCTCCGTTTCATAGATGATCTTAAAGAAACTACAACTCTTTTTCAACACTCAAACATGTCGATTACGCGGGTTCTAAAGATCGTTCATGAATAAACTAAAATTCTCGACATCCTTCAGCAACAAGTTTAACTTACAATCAATATTGGCGCTTGCTAAACGACAAATTTGATTTGACATCTTGCCTTTTATCTAATAAAATCATCTACTCGCTCAACAACGATGTTTGGAACCCAAAATGCAATTCTGGACCCTCCGTGTGTATAATGCACTAGTTCAGGATCACGCTAAGTGACAAAGCGATGTCAACATAGATGAATATCGATCCACACAAGATGAAATAATAGCATAAGCGAGTAATTTGATTAACAAATAACCATTTTGATCTTATGATTGAAGTTTACATTTATTAAGCTCCGTGAGGGCTAGCAATAAAGAAACTAAGCGACAGAACGGAACAAAACTAAAGTCGCGGAATCCCATCAATTAGCCACAGGCAACCAAGCGAGATCAAGACCTAGCGATCGGCACATTAGTAGAACTCTTCCTCAAAAAGCGAAGAACTCCTCCTTACTCATTATTGATTATAGCAAGCGAGAGTACACACAACCGACTCGCATAAGTCATACCACGTAATGTAATTTATACATGATGGCTTATTCCAAATGAATAAACCACGTGGGGTTTTTTTTGCAGAAATGCAACATTTTGCAATTTGAATATGAATAATAGATTAAAACACAATGTAAAACAAATAAACAATATAAATTTAACAGTTTGATTTCTACAAAGAACACAAAGTCTAATCAGGTTATTCACATGGCCATATGACTTAGATCACACAGCTTTTTCCCCACACT
>JAYEVD010000682.1:0-60406 GCA_036346405.1 Phyllostachys edulis
AGTATCATCGACAACTTCTAGAGTCGCGACAAAAAGAGGAACTCGCAAACAGAAAGCGGTAGAGGTGGTAAGTTACTATTTTTCATAGTCGCTTTTGATTTGACTACTTATATAGTGCTTACATGGTTTGTCGGGAAAAACTCACGATTATATGCTAGTCGTAAAAGAATTACGACCGATGTTTAGTCATAGAAGAACTTACGACTAGATTCATAGTCGAGAAGAACTTACAACTAGATCAATGGTTGTAGGAAAGCTTACAACCGATTTAATAATGTTCATGTCCACTTTAACCTTTTACAAAGTTAAACAAATGATGAAAGACTTCCGCCGACTCGCCGATTATCAAAAAGAGGAGTCGAGAGTTACAGGAGAAAGTAGAATTTCTCCCGAGGAAGCTTAAAGAAGCTAACTCTCGAACCGAAGGGGTGCAGAAAGGATAAACAAATACTACTACAAAACAAGTTATAGTAGACGCTTTATCACGCATTTGCCTTTGGAACCGTCCGTGTTGATCTGTCACTGACTACGCCGGCCGGTGCCGCCAACCACACTCCCGCTCGAGGTTTATCACAGATTTGTTCTTATTTTAAAACCGCTCAGTGATAGTCATTTATCACAAAGGTTCATTAATAGAACTGTTTATGAATTATCACAGATGATTCTCAATAAGAACCGCTTTATGATAATTAGTTATCACTGTGATGGTTCTAATTAAGAACCGCTTGTGATATCTCGCTATCCTCCGCCACGCCTCGCCAGACCGCCGCCTCGAGGCCTCCTGTCACAGACGGTTTTTTAATAGAACCGCTCAGGAATGATCACAGACGGCTTTATTAAAACCGTCGTGATAGGTGTTATCACTGATTTGCTCCTAACAAGAACCGCTTTTCGATTGTGGGCTGAAACGAAAATTTGAACATAATCATGGCGGCCGGCAAACTCGCTTAGATAACCTCCATCTCCTCCTCGCGTCTTCCTCCTCCATCTCCTCCTCTCGCCATTTCTCCTCCTCCGCCATTTTCCTCCTCACACCTTGCGCCCGCCTCCACCGAAGCTTGCTCGCTGCCTCCGCCGAGCTTGTCGCTCATGCCTCCTCCAACTCGTCCCCATCGTCACCGCATCATCCGAACCATCACCCCGCCTCCACCTCGCCCCAACCTCGCTGCCACCGGCCTCCCACGACCTGCCGCCGGCCTCCACTGGCCGCCCTGCCTCCCACGACTCACTCTCTACTCCTCCCTTGCTTTGTGATGTGGATTACCGAGTTGATGCTACTGTGATGTGGGTGATGCTACGTGTGATGTGTGTAGTTCATGTTGAGTTATTTGGTTTGGGCAAAAATATGGATGGTAGATCGCGCACCGCTCGGTAAAATCATCATAACTTTTGCATACTAACTCCGACAGACGTTTTTGCTCCTGGAAAGCCAACGAAAAGCTCAATCCAAAATCCATAAGTCAAGGTTAGATTCTCTTCGTGAGGTCTCAAAAAGTGAAAACCCAAAAAGGTCAGTTTAGGGCCTCTAAACGGCCTCAAGTTTTAGCAATTGCTGCTTTTTTTTGTCGCAGAAGGTTATCACAGACGGTTCTAAACAAGAACCGCTCAGGAAACTCATCACTGCACGGCTCAACAAGAACCGCTCGTGATAATATTTTTCATGCATAGCTTTTAATGAAAACCGCTCAGGATATTTTCGATCACGACGGCTTTTGATGAAAACCGCTCGTGATAATAGCCTATATGACGGTTTCAACAAAAACCGTCTGTGATAACCGCTCGTTATCACGCATCAACAAATATAGACGGTTGGGAAACTGTTCGTGATGACGTTCCCAACCGCTCGTGATGAGGCTTCCTGTAGTAGTGAGTAAGCTAAATTTAAGATCGCTTATGTTTTCGATCTTTGCTCGATCATTATTTTTTTAGGAAAAGAAGATGATATGAGAAAGCTCTGCACGAAGTCCAAAATAAAACTTTGGTCATTCACTAGATTTTCGATTCCAGAGAGAAAGATGAAGAAATTACGAGACTCAAACTCAAGATCGTAAGCAATTCTTTACGCAATCTTTTACGAAGTTCTTTCATATTCTCACTCATTTCTTTTCTAGAAATGGAACTCGAATCGGGAAGGCTCAAACCAGCTGTGGACAAAACCATGATTTACAATGAGACTGTCGCTGATTGCCAAAGAAAATGCGGAGGAGATTAGATCATGGGAGAAGAAGCATGCCGAGATCATTATTCTCCTATGATGAAGAAATCAAGAAATTGATTCTCGACTTGCGTAAGGAAATCTTTTACCTGTAATTATTTTTGTTTTCTTTTCCTCTAGAAGTTTATTTTTGCTTGACCGGTCTTATTCTTTTCAGAGCAAGCGATTCGAAAACAAACAACTCATGAGGCTTCACTGCACCCAACAGAGATGGAGACAATGAAGATTAATCTTCAAAGCAAGTGTCACGCTCAACAACGATTTAGTGAGCTACATACCGAGGAAAAGCTCCTCAAGATGATACGATGGTCGCCACGAAGTACAATTGGGGAACAAGTCGGCTTTACAAGAATCGGTGACCACTCAAGACCAACCAAATCAATCGATAAAGGAGGCGGTCATGGTTGCAAGAAGTTATGCATTGGCAAACTTAAAGCTCATGACCCTAGCCTTAATGTTCAACCAATCGGAGCCGATTTCGATCGCTCAAGTAAAGCAAGTCGTCTCGATTGAAGAAATGCAATCAGCTGGCTGGGAAGGTTTTGAGGAAATGCAATCGGCTCTCCTCTTGAGTAGTTTGTAACAAACCTCGAAAAACAATCTTTTGTTGATGTATTATATAATCCATCTTGTTTCTCGCAAATCATCTTGTCGAGTAGTTAGTAACTCAAAAGATAGTTAACTAAATGAAAGACTAAGAATTGAAGTCAAATTAATAACTTTATCCTAGCCCCTAATTATTTGTTTAGTTTGTTTAGACGTAACTAAATAAATAGTGTTAAAAAGAGTTTCGAAAACAGAGAGGTTTGTTTAACTTGTTGTTTTTTATCACAACCATCATGCAATCGGTCTAAAAAGTGGAAACTAATCGACACTAGGAAGTTCCTTCTAATGGTAGGTAAGGTGACCACGCAGAGAGGAAAGTCTTCGACTAGGTGATGTTACCATCTCGAGTAGATTATTTAAGTCAAGAACAAGAACTTGAGTTAAACAAACATCCAGAGGACTTCAAAAATTCATTCGCCTCTTCTTTGGAGAACTCGATAAGTCTCGTCCCGATAGCAAGAGTAGGAAATGAACGATGCTAGGAAGTTCTTCTAGTGGGTAGGACCACGCAGAGAGGAGAGACTTGACTAGATGTGTTTCTTCTTCCGACTTAGTTGAGACTTAATCAATACACCAAAGGCAGTTGAATAAATCTAAAAAGTGCACTCTTGCTTAGAATATTTTTCAAAAGAACGGAAGAAATAATCTAAGGTGAAAGGAGTAGGGTTTCAAAAATTAATTCGACTAAATAGAACCCGAGCTCTTTGTGTTGGCGGCAAAAGTGAGTAACGAGTCATTACTAGGAAGCTCCTTCTAGTGGGCAGGACCACATGCAGAGAGGAGAGGCTTCGACTAGGTGATGTTACCTGCCTTTCGACCAGTGTAAAGGAAACTGGGTGTTTGGAATATAGTCGAATGATTATGAAAGCACTACTCAAAAGTAAGACAATAGAGGTAGAGAGAACCTGAGTCTTTATTGTCTGAATGATGGGTTACACATAAAACTTGCGTAACTGGTCGATGTTCCAAGAATTCAAGAGAACCTGGCCGTCTTCTATTGCCAATCGCATCACCTCGACGAGTAACCCGACTCATGTGTAAGGACCTTCCCACTTGGGAGAAAGTTTGTTCCGATTAGACTTGGATTGGCAGAGTCTCAATACCAAGTCACCTACAGCGAGGCTGCGAGGTTGGACCTTACGATCGTAGTATCTTCGCAGGGCTTGTTGATAGACCGAAGCTAATTAGGGCTGGTTTCTCCTTTCTTCAAGTAGATTAATATCATCTGTCAAGTTGTTCTTGGTTGGAGTCAGTCAGGAAAGTTTTCGACTGTGTTGACCGTATCTTTAGTTAGGAGGAAGCATGGCTTCAGCTCCGAAGACTAGAAAGAATGGTGTTTCACCTGTAGCCCGACTGGTAGTCGTACGAACAGCCCATAATACAGAGGGTAGCTCTTGTACCCAAGCCCCCGAGCGTTTGATGAGCTGGTCGAAGACTCGAGTCTTAATTCCTTTCATTATTTGGCCGTTTGCACGTTCGACTGCCCCATTACTTTGGGGATGGGCTCTGTACATAACATAACTTGGTACCTGAACTCGTCAGCAAAATTTCTGAAATTTTGCGCTCGAAAATTGCTTACTATTATCTCGTAATTATTCGACTTTGCACTCCAAATCGAGTAATTACGATCTCATCATAAACCGCTTTGCCGCTTCGTTGTTATCCCGATCCACGGGTTCGCTTCAATCTATTTTGTGAACGATCAATAGCCACAAAAGGAACTCAAACCTCCCGGAGCTTTGGGAACGGTCCTAGGATATCGAGACCCTGTGTCGCAAAAGGCCAAGATAGAGGTATTGTTTGTAATGCCGAGCTGGTTGGTGTATTCGTCGCTATGAAACCTGCATCGACACACCTTTTAACCAACTCTTTAGCATCGTAAAGGGTCATTGGCAAGTAAAACCTTGTCGAAAGGCCTTCACCGATCAGTCTCTGTAGGAAGCATGATTTCCACAGATGCCATCATGTATGTCGTGAAGAAGTGTTAATCCTCGCTCTCTGAATGCATCGCATGAGCACCCCTTGAGTACCTCGTTTATAGAGGACTCCTTCCACCAAAGTATACATTTTGGCTTTTTCGGGATAAGCGATCCGTCTCGAGATCATCTTCGCATGTAACCCTTCAAGATATGCATAGATGGATGTCATCCATGTATCCTCGTATTCTAGAGAGGTCGCCTCAATAGGAGGTATTTACGGTTAAATCGACGTAGAGGCGGCCTCGAGTTGTTCCAAGAAGACTTCTTTTGGTACTTCAGATCGGGAAGAAGCTATGCGAGCAAGTCGGGTTCTGCGAGGAAATTATCCTTTCTAGGGATGAATTGTGCCTCAAACCTAAAAATGCTTTTCTAGCTTACGACTTCGATAAGTACCGAGACATTGTCGGGTTAGAGCACCGGTACTCTTTGTCAATTTGATTCACGACTAGTTGAGAGTCTCCTCTCACGAAAGTAGTCGTGCATGAATCGAGAGTGCTTTCATGGCTCGTATGCCGACTAGCAAACCTTCAGATGATACGCCATATTATTAGTGGCCCGGAAAGTTTAATTGTATGGCATACTTTAAGGTCTCTCAGAGGAGATACCAGACCACCCTAGCCCCCCGAGCCACTTAAAAGTAAGCGACCGGTCAAAAAGTACATCGCCCATCGGTCGTGGGAATCGATCTTTGGGGATCCTGAACAGTTCAGATTTGTCCATTCGCGACAAAGTCTCGCCAAGATCTGGGATTTAACGGCCGTTCGGGACACGAATGGATGTCGAACTCCCCAAGTTCGACCGACCATTTTGCCATGCGCCCATTGCTTCCCTATTGTGGAGGATCGCCCTAAGGGAAACTCGACGGCACCTGACTAGTTTGTGCTTTGAAAATAATGCCGTAGTTTCCTCGAAGACATGAGGAGGGCATATAGAAGCTTTTGGACCCGAGGGTAACGCCTTTAGGCTTCGACTTGCTAGTCAAGGTCGACTTTCTTCTCGAGTTGGTATTTGTCCAACCATCTCGAGGATCGGCGGTCGTGAGGTATGCGCCATCTTCTTGTCACAATGGATTGTGATTACTCCTTTGGGACTCGCATCTTAATACATTGATATCCATAATGAGTAGCCATTAGAATTTTGCCAAAGTTGGTCGTCCGAGTATGGCGTTATATGCCAGATCGAAATCGACCACATCAAAGGAGATTTTCTCGTCCAAATTACTTGGTGAACCAAATGTTAAAGGAAGAGAAACTTGGCCAATTGGTTTAGCGAAGATCCCTGTGACGATTCCATGGAAAGAGTATCGCACCGGTCTTACCTTGGTCCCGGTATTTGCATGTCATCCAGGCACTCATAAACAAAATGTTTAACGAGCGCCACCATCAACCAAAACTCGATTGACCCGACAATTGTTGATGGTGGGTTCGACCACGATTAGTATCGACACGGTCGAAGTCGAAGAATCGGCAATCACCCTTCTCGAAAGAGATGGTGACTTCCACCACTTCGCAATTTATTGACAAGAGGAGGATCTATAGAGTTTATTTCACGCTCGAATGACCTTGAGTCGTCGCTTTGATTCATATGCCGATGATCCCCGTGATATGTGTTCGACGGCAGGTTATGGATCCTCGAACCAAGATCTCCTCCTCGTCATCCGATGACTTATGACCACTCGCTTGCCCTACCTACTCGAGAGTGGGAAGTGGTCCTTGTCGTTGTAGTAGTCTTCAAGCTTTCGTTGGAAGACGGCGATTCTATGAAGGTCATGTCCTTCCTTTTTATGGAAAGGACACCACCTAGGCTTATCATTTTTCCGATCGGGCGCTTACCTTTGCCTCTGCTTGAGTCGCGGCTTGATGTGCGTGGCTCTTTATCATTCATGACCAATACTTCCTTGGAACCGCCGGCTTGGAGTTTTGACCCTTCGCCTTGTTTTTGGACTTTTTGCTTTCTTATCTTTCTTCTTACAAATGTCGCTTTGGCTCTCGAGAGGTATTGTCTTCTCGATCTATCGTGTTATTCCACTCGACCGCCTCAGAAGCAGTTGCATATCGATCAGCCATCTCAAAGAGTTCAAATACGTAAGTAGGAGGATTCAAAGCAATGTCTTCGTTATCCTTCATCAAGGACTCCTTGCTTGAAAGCCCGATAATGATGAATCAAACTTCCGGATTGAGTTCTGAACCGACTAAAATGCTTGATGAATTGGCGCAAGGTCTCGTTGTCATTCATCTCATCGGTGCAAGTCATCCTCCTTTAGGGACGATTGTAAGTGCCTTGAAATTTGCCAAGAGAAGGTCGCAGAGGTGTTGCTAAGAGTAAACCGACTCGAGTGGTTGGTTCAATAACCACGATCGAAGCGGATCCTTCGAAAGTACGCTTGGAAGGTAATTTGCCATCACATGCTCTCCTCCTCCGCCGCTTGCTCGGACGGTTGTGGTATAGATCTGAAGGAATTCGATGGGATTTTGGGAACCATCAAACTTCTCCATGTTCACTGGTCGAAATCGAGGTGGCCAGCGAACAGCTCGGAGATCAGGCGAGAATGCCCGACATCCAGTAATGACTTCTTGACGCCTCCTTTGCAGGAAAGAAGGGTTTATATCATCAGGTGGTCGTACACTCGGCGATACCTAGTAATAGGTTGACCGGACTCCTACGATAGATCTCGACCCCACGAGGGAATACTCCTCGTAGTTCATCTGCTGCTGCAGATTCTCATGTCGGAATGGTGAGCGATCACCTCTCCGAGGAGTTTGCTGATCATCAATCGTTCGAAAGATATTTCTCCGAGTAGGAGATCGATGCGACTTACTGTTGCGTCGATTCCTCCGTGGTGATATGTTCGATCGACTGGTAGCTGAAGAAGTCGTATGGCTATGACTTCCTGAATGATGTCGGCGAGGTGCTTCCAGTCTTGCCATCGTATTCCGAAGCCTTTGTGCAATCTCTTCAATGAAGAGGTCGAGCTCTTTGGCGCTTCGGGCTAGCTCTTGAGTTGGATTCTCGAGCAAGTCATTGATGTACTGGAGTTCTCGAGCTTCCTCTGATTGATATTGAATGCGCCTAGGCAAATTCTTCTGGGCTTCAATTTTGTTCCGTCGGGCAGCCTCAAGAGTTTCCATGTCGGACTCTTGAGACTTCCTCAATGAAGTGCGAGAATGTCGAGGATTTCCTTCACGTTCATGAAGGTGTTGGTCGTGTCCGCCAGTGGTGGTGTCCTTGCCATTGCCACGAGGGGGCGCAGTGTGTGATTTTCTAGGAGAGTCTCCATCTCGGTCTCTAGGAGAGTGACCTTGATCCGAGGGAAGGACGAAGACCTTCCGTTGATGATTCTCACTTGCGCTCGAGGCCTCCCCGCTTGAGGAGTCATCGAGAGACACCATCTGGCAACTTGGAGTAATCCCCTCCATGTAGGGGAAGTCCGGGTTATAACCGTCTCCGTCGGCAGGTATGACCTGCGGAGAGATGGTCGAATTTGCAGGAAAAGCATGCTTGATCCCGCTGTCTCGATATCATCCGGAGAGATGATTACGGATCTTTGGTGAAGTCCCGGAATTGTGGCTTCAGAGCTTGCCTCACTAAGTCGGACCGTCTCGGGGGACTCGGACACTTCGAGGAAAAACTCTCGTTGTGTTGTGAGTCCACTGGTGTGGTCCCGTCAATTGACCCTTGTCCTTTGAGAGGGTAGATTCCTCTCTGACGCATCTTGTTGTGGGGATAAGGATCCTCCTCAACTCCATCGTGACATTGTCTCCTAGATCTGTGGGAAGATCACCGAGGCGGCGGTACCATCGGATGAGTCATCACTTGGCTCATAATCGAAACCGGTATCCATGTCGACGTCAGATAATCTCGCCAAGTCGAACCGTTCTCTCGCTCCATTCTCCGCCATGAGTGCATGAGATTTAGAAAACAGAGAGAATGTTGACAAGAGATTACCGAAGATCCCCACGGCCGGCGCCTAACCGCCGGTGTTTTAGAACCGAACTTACGTAAAGATTGTTTGATTCGGGGTCTCCTAGAATGGAATCACGCAGAGATTGACACGGGATTTTATATAGGTTCGGGCCTTCTCCTGAGAGAATAAGAACCCTACTCCCTGTGTGTGTATGGTATTGAGTATATTCTCGAACAATCAGGGGAAAACTAAGACTATTACAGATAGTGCTTGTATTCTCGATGGTCTGATCGCCCCCTTCCTTTCTCTCGATTGTCGTCTTTTTATAGTACGTGAAGGAGCGGCAGTTATTCTAGGTGGGCGGCGCCATCACATCCCGTAATCGGACGACGTTGGTAATAATCACCGTGTATTAACTCCTCCACGCCGCCAATAGCTATATACCGTAGATAATGGAGTATTACGTGCCATTACTTCGCAGAGTAACAACAGTATGATGATATTTGAATCCCTTAATCAATAAGGCCCGCTTTGTCTCAGAGGTTTAATTGATCATAAGGTGGTCGAGCTGACCTAGTCGTAGAAGAACCTACGACTATGAGATAGTCGTAGCAAGACTTACGATCGGGATAGTCGTAGCATAACTTACGACTATGGGGGTGGTCGAGAAGAACTTACGACCACCCATTAGGCTCTTCCTCATAACATTAAGGGTATACTCGGGGTCCACATGACGCCATATTTACCTATAATAAGAATTATAGATAAAAGATAAAATGAGGATTATTATATCCTCGTCACACTGTTGGAAAACAATCAAGACGTTGGAAATCGATGACTAGAAAACACGCAGCCAAATAAGATGCATGCACGATGCATGAACTAGCCAGCGGATGCATGCATACATGACTCATTCATGCCCAGGACTCCGGAAGCTCTCGTGCCGCCTCCAGCTCGGCCTCGGCCATGGATGTGGAGATGGCTGATGGAGGAAACAACAGATCTCATGGCCTCTCCGGCGGACACGCGCTGCGGAAGACGGTTTGATCCACGCCAAAGATGCGCTAATCAAAAGATCTCAAGACGTTACTGCGGACGAAAAGTCGATCGAGACAAAACACTAAACGCGGCTGGCCTCCTGTGTTGGACGTGGATCGAGGACACAGAAAATGACCGCATGGAGGCGGCGACGACGGGAGTTTGTCCCCCGAGCGTAAATTGCTCCCTTCGAAGCAGCAGATCCAGAAGAAAACGCAGCTGATGCATGGCTCTGTAACATTCTAAATCTGGACGTGTGTTTCAAATGTAAGAAAATGAGTAGAAATTAAAACTTTTATTGCATCTTGTAGTTTTTGAACTTTCCTGTAATTCTTGTAAACGAATTGTGGAATTCAAAAACCTAAACCTCCAATTGACTAAAGTCATGAACCCTCTTTTCAACCCTTGTCAAGAATCTTGTGCTCTATCCCAGAAATATTTTTCCTTGGTTCTAGGGCTGCTGTGTGACCCCTCTGAAAAATTTCATAATTTTTAGAAATTATTTGATAATTTTTGGAGGCAAGTCAAATTAGTTTGACCTTTGGTCAAACCCTAGAACAAACCTTGAGGAATTTCTTGAGAAAAATGCTGTGCATAAAAATCTCTGAAAATTTTATGCAAGGTTAATCATGGAGTGAGGAACCTCCAGTCAAAATTTTAGAACTTTTGCAGTTAGTTTGCTACCTCTAAAAATTCTTCCAAACTCAGCTTCATTTCAAATCATAATCTGTTAGCACTGTTCCTAAAGTAACCGAAGTTTAACTCGAGCCTTTGTCTTGGTTCGACCAAACCAGCTCCTGCGTGTCTGCTTGACCCGCTGAAGTGGCGCTGTGCGTTAAGCCGTCGGATCTCCATCGGGCGGCCATCGTTCGTGTGGGGCGTGCGAGTGCACTGTGTTGCGTGTGTTTTGAGCCGTTAAATCTTAATCCAACTGCCGCCTTCGCGCCGCACCTGTTCGTCCTCTTCCTCGGTCGCTCACGCGAGCGTCGCGCCTGGTCGCCATTGCCAGGGCATGGGGGAAGCAGCGCAGTGCCTTGTCCACTCCTCCGCGTCCTTCAACGACTCTTTGCATTAAATGCTTGTCAGCTCTCGCCCTCAAGGTTGTGGTCTCACCTGCTCCCATCGCTCAGAGCGCCCGTGAGGTTGTGGTGAACCGAGCTCACCATGGAGCTTGCCTCCGCTCCATTCCTTGCTCTCCAGCTATAAGAAGCCCTCCAGCTCCTCCTCAGCTCTTTTCCAACACTCTTGTAGCTTTGCCTTGCTTCCTCTCGGGTTGATTGAGCTCAAGTCACCCAATTCCCAAACCGCCATTGTCGGCCGTGGACCAAGCTTCGTCATCCCGGCGCTTCAGTGGTTCATTTGCAAATCCAATTGCGTCACTTCGCGCCCCTCATCATCTTGAGCATATCCCCTAACTTAATTTGGGTTTGCATTCATAGGAATGGCTTGAATCGAGTTTTGGATCTCTTTGGTCGAAGTTCACCCCTTCCTTCCTCAACTCTGGTAAGCTCCTCGTCTCTTTAATTCTTTGCTCATGGACCTTCCTTGAGCCCTGTTGGAGCTAACCTAATGACCCGGTCTTGCTCATTTTGCTCAGGCTGCCATCTCCACTTCGTCTTCCTCAATGCTTGGTTCTGGTTCGCCGGGCAGCCCGGCCTCCTCCTTGCCTTCCCCGCCTCGTAGCTTCTTAGTAGTCCCTAGAGGCTCGCACCGCTTACTCGGCTCGGTCTTGAGCTCCTTTGCGCCGTTGTCTTTTGGTCGTGGTTGCGCCGCTCCTCGTCGGCTCGCTGCCGTTCTAGGCCAACTCAGCCGCAGTGAGTGGTCCCGGTGTGTGCGCAAGACTATTGCGGACCTGAGCATGCCCTTGGTTTGCACCGACGTGGCCGGAGTCGCCCGGTGAGCCGTGGAGTGCGCTTTTGGTTTTGTCGGACGACGCAAGACATCTTGTAGCTGGGTCATTTAGGACCAAATCCCGCTCATTAATTGCTAATGATTAGTTTAGCAGTTAATGGCTGTCCTAAGGAGCCCTGTGAGTCGCTGACATGCGGGCCCCACGCGCTTAAGCCGCACTATGCGTGTGCTTAGCTGTGAGCTGTTCGTTTCCTGATCTGTGGCTGAGATTCGCGTGGGTTGTGCGCACGCGCTGTGTTGCGTTCATTGTGAGCCGTCCATCTCGCGATCTATGGTCCACCTCCGCGGGATCCTTCGCGCACGCGTGTTCAAACGCGGCCGTGTCCCGTTCAATCTGGGCCGTTGGATTCGATATCGACGGTCCACGTTTGCGTGGTTTCGCGCGGGCGCGTGAGTCCAGCGCATTGGGCCGTGCGATGCAAGATCAACGGCCCACGATTTTCCACGTCGTTTGGGTTAGGGAAAATTCCCAAGAGCTTTATTTGTGAACTGAAAAAGGTATTAAACTTCAAAATTGCTTAACTAATTCGTTTTAGCTCCGTTTTAGTCGATTCAAATTTTGTTAGCTCTGGTTTGAACTAAACTTTAATCTAAAAATAGTTAGAAGCTTGGTTCAGCTCCAGAAAAGGCTTTGGTAAATTTGTTTAGAAATAGGCTTTAATTGTTGCTCTAAAAATTGCATTTAACTTGAAAATTGCATAAGTAATTCTCTGTAGATCCTTTTTGAGTGAAACCAAGTTTGTTGGCTTCCTCTGTTAGTGTGCTTAATTATAGAATAGGTTTTAGGTATGCCACTATTTGTAAAGCTCTTGTGGTTGTATTTTATTTGTACTCTTTTGCATGTCTTCGAAAAATCATAGAAAATGCATCCGAGCTCCAAATGAGGTGAATCGTTCATCTCATAAGGTGCTTTGCTTACCATAAAAATCTCAGGTGCAACACCTCTTTGGAAAATTGTTCTAAAGAATTAAATTCGGATAAACAGTAACCGATTTGAATTTTTCATCATTTTCCAGCCGGCTGAAATTGTTTTGGCCATAACTTTAGCATCAAGTATCCAATTCGATTGATTCTTGTTGCTAAATTCCTTAAAAATCATGCTCTACCTGCTGTAAAAATTTCAGAGCGTTTGGTTGAAGTTGGCTGCCGAGTCCTTTTCGGTGTTCTCATTCTTATCGATTCTTTTCGTTCTTCTCGATTTGGTGCCGATGAGTCCGTTGATTGCGAAAGTGTTCCTTTGCAGCAAACTAAGCATCTTCAGCAAGGCAAGCAGTTTGATCATAATATCCCCATTACTTTCAAAGTTTAATACTTTGTTTACAAATTATATATACATGCATGCTTTTCTGTCAAAGTAATTTTCCCGATTAGAGGTAGTTATTCCTATTGCATAGTTGCCCTTAAATTGTTTATCCCCTTTCACAAAACATAAGTTATTAATTTCGCCGGTGAATTAGAGCCCGGTGGTTGAATTGTGCTCTTTTATTGTCTTTACGGTGTCATGCTTAAAGATGCTTAGCTACTAGTAGAATTTGGCAGTTATCGACTTAGTCAATAACTTTGATCACACAAAATTATTATTACCATTATACTCAGCACTTTGTGCTTTGTTACTTTGTAAAGTCAAAAACTGAAACTGAAAATGAAATGTTTGAGACTTGGGCACAATGGTTGATGGTGTGATCTTATGGTGTGACTGGAATAGTGCCTGGGTCAACAAGGACCGAGTTACTTTTGTCACTAAGCCAAGCGTTTATTGTGTGCTAACCACACGAGGGGGATATGACACCTCTCTTGACTTAGTATTTTGGCGTGTGTTAGCTCCGAGTCGCAGGAGGTTGTGTGTGTGTTGTGTTGAAAAAGAAACTTGTGGTTATGTGTTGGGTGAGCGGAGTGGAATCCGGTTTAGGTTCTCCACACGAAGGGCATTGTAGTTGTCAGGAGCTTTACCCTCTGGTGGTAGTTGACTTTCGGCTTTACAATGACTCTGTCTCAATGTATGGTTTTCTATCCATGCAAAGCTACTCAGAGTTAATACACAATATTGGAAATGTCTCAGAGGATTTAGCCTTACCGCATACCATCGGAAGTGTGCTTGATCTAGTAGCAACAAAGGCGGTCTCGACGTGTGGGTACATTGGTACACCCCTGCAGGATTCAAACTATTCGAATAGCCTCGTCCTAGGTTATGGACATGCTTGGTAAGGTCGTGCAAGAACTAGACTATAACATTTAATTAAAACTTGATGTGGGTGGTATGAATAGGGAATTCATGCTATTGTTGTGGTGGCTATTGGGTTAGCCACTTCCACGATGTCTTATCATTATTGTTACTTGTTGTCTTGCTGTTTTTGTCAAATAAAAACAGATTGTAAAACTGCTTTAAATCTATTACATTATTGCAAATGAAAACTTGCTTTATACTGAAAATGAGTCTAGAGTCTCCTCCACTTAAATAAGCTTGCATGTAGCTATGTATAGGATGTTACACTACACGTAAGTCTAGCGAGTACATTTTTGTACTCATTTGCTTTGCTTAATTAATTGTTGTAGAGGAGGAAGCTGATCCCTAAGGGATCCACTTTTGTAAGTCGTGTGGTGGGTTTGATGACTAGGTTGGCGGCCCAGTTGGTTGCCTTGTGGGTTAAAGGCATATTAATTGGCTCTTGTTTATCGCCATCTTATGGCTTTTGCTTCCGCTGTTTATTTATCTCTTAGTTGTTATTTGGCCGGTCGGCCCCTTTTGTAATAACTCTATTATGTATGTCTTTTGATTTGCTTAGTTGTGCTTCGGTTCTATGTGTGGAATGGAATTGATGCATAATTTTATAAAGGGATATGTGTACTACAAGTTCTTGGGAAGTACATGTATCTCGAGGCACGGGATATTTTGTTTACGATGCTAGGACCAAGTGGATGGTTAAGCATT
This sequence comes from Phyllostachys edulis, assembly GCA_036346405.1. Lineage (NCBI taxonomy): Eukaryota > Viridiplantae > Streptophyta > Magnoliopsida > Poales > Poaceae > Phyllostachys > Phyllostachys edulis. The sequence continues at coordinate 14,583 of JAYEVD010000682.1, forward strand.
ACAAACCGAATTTCCCGGGTCCTCACAGGCTCCTTCACAACGACCCGAGACAGCAACGTGCAGAAGAGTTGGCTTGGCTTTGGTCGAGATGTCATCGATGTGGATCGGCTTCGGACGCAAAAGATCGCCATGACGAGAGGCTGTCCCCGGGAGCGGAGAAACTCCTCCCAAGGCCAGCGAGCAACTAAAGACGAGCGACGGCTAGGAGGCGGCGGCCTCAGTAAATTCTAACCTCTGTTTTGATACTATGTTACGAATATTATGTACATATTGAAGAAGTCTAATGAGCAATATATATAGGAGTACAAGAGGTACATGTCATATACAGATAAAGCAATACAAAAGGATTTTTATCTCTACCTCCAACATATCTCTAACAGTATGCACAGCTCAACAGAGCGCATTGTTCAGTCAGCAATTTAAAGTGAAGTGCAACAGCTTACGTACAGCAGCTGGAACGAGCCCGACTATGCGGCCTTCTGCGTCGGCCGCGATGACAGAGTCCAACGCGGCAGCCTCCTGCGGATTCCTGCATGAGGAGAACGCGGGCAACCAGCAGCCCATCGAGAGAATATATAAATTTGGAGTTGGTACAGCTCGGCTCCTCAGAGCAGAGCAGAGCAGAGCACACAGAACAGGAGTCCACAGTGTGAGTTGTTGTTTCAGCTTCGAGGCTCCATGTTCAGATAACAAGCGCATGATGATCTTGCGCATTGCACAACAGCGCAATAATGTATTATGTCAAGCAAGGAAATGTGATTTTGATGTTGATTTGATTCGAGGGTTTGTAGAGACATGGTATAAAAAGATCGGCAAATAACCATTCTGCTCCAACTGATCACTGATGGAAACTTTTTAAGTTGCACTGTGGACAAGTGGACACTAGACAGTGTTCCTTCCCAGCCTTAGCTGAGTAAAGGAGTAAACTAGTCCTCTGTATGCATGCTTATGTTGACTAGACTGCCGAGCATCTGCCTTTTGCAGATAAGAAATGAAGCAACAGGAGTCAAAAGAATCAAGTAGACAAATCATTTGTATTACACAGCGCTCCATAAGTACAGCTCATGCAAAATTAACAGAATGATCTCATATAAAATTACATATAATTTTATAAGGTGCCGGCTGGTTCCTGGCCTTTAGCTAAAGCCGCCTTGAAATCTGAAACCGAAAGCTACAGAAAGGCACACGTGAAATGGAAAGGCATCATCCCCCAACTGGAGAAGAGCAATGGGGAAAAGCAGCGGTAGGTGTACCCATGTTCATGCGGTTACCTGGCGCAAAATCTTAATTATGCGAAGGAAAAGTCGTTACGAAAAAGCAGACCTGGGTTTGTTGGTTCGTGAGGGACAGCGCCTGTTGAATGAAGTTTTAGACCGGCTCAATTGGTTGGAGAATCAGCTGGCGTGGGGGCCTGGATTGGAACATTGACAAGGAAGCTTGCCCAAGAATGTCATGGTTCGAAGTTCGAACAATCACTGACATGCAGACTCGAGTGAATTTTCATCTGAGATGGACTGGTGAGTCGATGTTTGATCTTAATTTTTTTTAGAACGAATTGTTCATAGAAATATGATTAGCATGCACCCACCTTCACATTGCCACCATACCCCATTTCTCATCAGACAAAAGTAAGACTTGTACTATTATAGGAAACTGTAAGTAACCATACGGAATGTCCTGTAATTAAGGAAAAAAATATTTTGCTACCACTAGTACGTTTTTGGTATTTCGATCTTGTTAGTCTGCTAAGTTTTTTTATCCATACATAAGGATAAATACTCTTTTTTTAGAACACGCAAAAATTTTGCGCGTCATTCATTAAAGGAGAAAGGGAGAAAATCCCTAGAAGGGCCTTATAACAACGTAGTGCTTACGTCGGGGCACTTGACAACATAAGAATCTGAAAAGAAAAGACGCAGCCTCAACTACAACCAAGACGAAAACACTACAAAAGCCAAAAACTCAAACACACCTGAAAAGACCCAAAAATTTTGCGTTTTCAAAACTTGTTTGAAGTTTGGTTCAATTTGAGTTTCTTGCCCAATTTGAAAAGTTTTCTCCCTTTCCGCTTTCCCTTTTTGGTTTTCCGTTTTCCCAGCCCAAAGGTGCCTCTGACCGTGTCCACCTTTGCTCTGTTTCCTCTCGCCTCACGTCGAGCTGCCGTTCGCTTCTCGTCGCACCGCCTTACTCCCACGTCGCATTCGCCCACGTCAAATGTTGACAGTACCTGCCACCTTAGCTTGCTTAGCCACCTTGCCTCAAGCATTAAAGCCATCGTGCTAGCATCGCTTGGCTTCGGCCCTTCTCCCATGCCACTGCCGCCATGTGCTTGACGCCTTGCCAAAGTCACAACAACCCTTACCAGCGCAAGCCCTTGCACTAGTGGGACGCCACCATCCCCACAATGCCACACCACATGTAACGTCATAAAATTTGGCTTTTCAAAAATCTTTTGAGTAGTTTAGGTCCCTGAAAAATTTCATCAATTTTATTTGAATTAATAAAGCTTAATTGGGAATTTACTAAATTCAAAATATTTAATTTGACTAATCTAAATATCAATTAAATAAAAAAATCAGTGTTATTTGGCTTCCTTGTGTTCCAAGGAATTTTCTGATAATTTCTGGGATTTTTCTGAGTTTGTTTACTATTTATTTGGTCTCCTTGATTTTCGGCATTTTCCTTATTCCGAAATTCCAATTTCCTTTCTCTATCTGCCACATCACTGGCCACTGTTCATCGTTATCCTTTAGCCGAACAGAAGTCCCGAGCCTATACGTTCTCAACCGAATATCTCCCGATTTCATATCTCCCTCCTCAGTACATATAAAAAGGAACCAACCGTGTCACATCGAAGCTTTTGTTCTCCTCTTCTAATCCTCCGATTTGGTTTCCTCCAAATCGCTCTCATTTCATTGCAATCTACAAAAAGACCAAGCTCCAACCGAAGGTCTTCTCCGATGAAGTCCGCCGGCCGAACTATCTCGACGTTGAGTTCGCGTCGCGCGTTTCTACGCCATGCTTCTATCCCTATCGCCCAAAGACCAACAAATCATCGCGGACATGTCGAGCCATGACACTAAAAAGACGACGTCGCGGTCCCCGCTTTCTCGGTGAATTTTTCTAAAATTGATCGCGTCATCTCGTGTCCTCGTTGAGACCTATTTTTCCCATATTTTAGTTTCAAGTTTCATCCACGTGTACCGAGAATCGAGTGTTCTCTCTCCTCTAGGCCGATCCTCCTTCTCCAGCCAAATACTCCACAACTGTTGATCCCCTGCCTTCAACTCCACCACCGTTGGGTTCACGTCGCCGCGTTCTATGCCGTGCTCCTCTCCCTTTTCGCAGAACGTCGCCGGAAGCGCCAAGTCACTGTGAGGCCGCCATCGTCGCTGTTCTTCGCCTTGCCGCTGGCGCATGGTGCTGAATATCAACGTCGTTCGCCGAAGTTGGTTCGCCGTCCGCCGCGGGTGCGCGCATGAACCGCCATGGAGCTTCTGTTCTGCTCGTTCTCTGTTGCTTCATGGATTTCTCGACTCTTTCTTTTCTCGTCGTGGGCCAAGTCTCCTTTGGTACTTTCTTACTTTGTTTTCTCTCTTTGCCATATCGCTAACTCCATGCACAAGAACCGACGGCAAAGACGCTCCCTGCTTTCTGTTGCTCCTCTATGGTTCATTCTCTATTGTGCTTCTCTCATCTGTGTTGCTCGATTTCTTTTCCCTATCTCGTGGTGTGGTCCCCACTTGTCATGTGCATAGCTCTTTCGCTCTCTGTGAATTGGCCCTTTGTCATCCAATCAATGTAAATCCCATAACAAACTCTTTCTTTATAACAGCTTGGTCCGTTGTCATTCACACCATCCAAACCATATATCTATTTTCTCTCATTTCCATATGGCCCCATAGGTCATCCTCCCAATTAAATGTTGGGTCACGGGTAGGCTACGAAAGCTACAAACAAAAATTTTCTACCACGCAAACCAGGAAGCCATGCAAGTAGATGATCATAGATCGTTACCACCAGACGCGCAAATCAGCGGAAGAAGGGTTGGAGCAGCCTGGTCCAACGAAGAGCGTCGATGTAGTGGTCGAGTCGATCGCCCAACGCCCAAAGAAGTCGATGTAGTGGTCGAGTCGATCGCCTCCTCCAAAGAACGTCTGCAGTTCCTTGTCAAGATCGCGGATCGCCCTCAAGCGCAACAATCGTAGTAGCGCCCTACGGTATCCACACGCCCAGGAAGGAACAACCGAACGCTGGTGTGCTAGCACCAAGTCGCACGGTGGAGCTCTCGTGAAGATGGCGGCTAGGGTTTTGGTGGTGTTTCACGATCCTCCCAATGACCTCATGCACCTCCTTATATAGTGCTCGTGACGGATCCTATCCGAACACGTTATTGAATCAGATTCGATCGGGTTTGTTCCAACCCGCTAAGTGTGTGACCAGAGGTTCATGTGTAGTTCGGTTGTGAGTCGGAAACCGTTTTCGACCACAAGTCGAAGCGGCTCCTAGCGAGCATATCGATTCTCGAATACACACAAATTACATCGGACGAACCTTAATGCAATATGATCTATGACTAGGTCCTTATCACTTACGACTAGGTCATATCTTTATACGACCAGATTCAGATTTGATCACGCACCAACTCAGAACTCCTTACGACTTGGTTTCACCACTCTATGATTACGCTCGACTAGTCTACGACTTGCTTGTATCTCCATACGACAAATCCGTAGTGGTCGAATCAAGCCACCTACTCATGTATTCTCCCTTTGCCTCACGATATCTGGTTGAACTCCAGGTGAGATGTTGTGTCATCCATGGACTGTTCAATGCTTTCTCGATCGAGTGTCAGATAACTTCACGTGGTCGAACACTTCGACTACTAGTGGCATGGCCATGCACTTTCTTTATCCGATCACAACGAGGGGCCCAGAGACATCTCTCCTGTTATGTTAGGAGGGGCAAATCCCATATCCGACCAGTCACATTCCTCTCCATGTTTCAGAGCATACCCGAAAGCTACCTTTATAACTACCCGCCACGGTGTAGCATTTGGCAACCCCTAAGAGTGCTCTTACACATGTAGGAAACCATGCCGATCTCGTGTCTAAGGATTATACATCATCATTGCTTGAGACCAACTAACGACACATAGATTCATAACAATCTCAATAGTGTCTCAAGGTGGGTCTTATCCAACATCATGTTCTCTAACATGTGTCCATATTATCGGTTTGATATCTCCATATCTATGACTCGTGAAACATAGTCATCAACCAATACATATGCTAGTCTATTCATATGTGTCCTCATATGTTTACGACCGAGGATCGTGTAAGAATAATTATCGCAGAAATATAGAGTTTCACAACCAAGTCACATACTTGATAATAAATATTAACAATATTATTCTAGGAACAAGATAACACATTATCCAATGTCATGAACATAATGAAATATAATCATCTCTATGATTGCCTCTAGGGCATATTTCCAACATTAAAAACTCTAATTATTTCTCTCACTTACATACGGATCCCGCAAGTCAGTCAACTCTCGGTCAAACCCTAGTTCATGAGCATGGCCCACCGTGGACTAGTATATCTCTGTGGACCTGGTCCATAGACCAATGGTCCACTTGTCAACCCCCTAATTCTATTTTTTGGAATTATTTTAATTCTAGAAATTCATAAATATCAGTAGGTCCCACTTATCATATACTCAGCCATTTTCTAATATTTTCAGAATAGAATATTCTAATAATATTCTCAGAGAGCCCACTTGTCAGTTTCTCTCTCATTTTTCCTTTTTCAAGATTTTCTTTTTTCGATCAAAACTTTCGAGAGCTCGTTCTTTCTCGTACGAACTCCAATTGAACTCATTCAAGTTTCTAAATTCATCTAAATTCAATATCAACCTTCCAGTACCATTAAATTTTAATTTGAAGTTTATTTTATTTGTCTTGTTGAATTTTGTTTGTTTTGCGCTTTCTTTCTCGTTAGACGTCGAAGTCCCAAAATTGTCTGAAGGAGCTGAAGGTCAAGGAAGTACAAGATCAAAGATAAAATAAGATCATCATTGCTATAGCAAGGCAAGTTGTACCTTTGATCATGTTGAACCCAGTTTTCTAAAATTATTCTGATTCAAATTATTGTATTTACTTTAAGTATTTATTTAAATGCTTTTTGGTTTAGTTATTAATCTAATTTGTTTATATTGTTACGTCATGATCTTTTGTCACCCTAGATTGGTTATTTATTTTAGTTGGTATTATTGTAGCACCAACGTGGGTTGGTTAGATACGAGTAGATTGCTTAGCCATGCAACGAGTCAATCATTGTCATCTGAGTTGCAAATATAAAATTGACTAAGTGATTATGGAACTTTGTGTAAAACTGTGTGCGCTGTGTGCTATTACTCGTTGATGGCATGTGTTGCACCTAACCAACAGGGTGGAAAAAGATTTAGACTGAGACGAGTGGTGGATACTGTGTGATATAGTGGAGCTCAGTGCTTGGGAATTGAAAAGAATGGTTTAGTTGGAGATTGAAAATCTAGCCTTGGTCAATTAAGGACTTAACTTTGTGTGCCATTGAACTAGGCCTTATTGTACAACCACATGCCTGATAGGACGGGCCTAACTTAGTAAGTTATAGGATCTCGACATTGACTACTCGGGTAGTAGGTTAAGCTTTGTGCCGATGTGGAGGAGTGTTTACATCTTCATGGCGTTTCACATCGATGGATGGTTCGCCGCTTGTGTCCAACGGTAAAAGCGCCGACTAACTTTTGTGTGAGGGTTAGGGCCGACAATAAAACACATCGGAGTGTCAATTGTTGAGATGAAGTTTCGGAAAGGTTTTGTTGTGATCATCTCTGATCCAGTTGATTACATCTTGTAGGTAAAGTGTACAACCTCTGCAGAGTGTTAACAATCTATTCGAATAGGCGCGTCCGCAGTCGTGAACATGCTCGGGGATTTCACACAAGGGGTAGATTTTCATTAAAACAATTGGGAAGGGACAGTTGTGTGATTTAACTCATATGGTTGTGTGAAAGAAATTGATTAGGCTTTGAGTCCTTTGTGAAAACAATTATTAAACTATTAATGTTTTTTTGAATTACGCTTTCAATCTATTATTTATATTCAATTGCAAATATTGTTTTTATGCATAATAACCACAAAAACCATTTCCTTTGGAATAAGCTATCATCTATATTTGTATTCTATAGTACAACTTGTTGAGTACTGGTTGTCTACTCAATCTTGCTATAATCATTGAGATGAAGTGGAGGAATCGCTGGGTCAACAAGGTCTACTTCAAGGATCGTGGAGAACTAGGTCGCTACCCTAGCCGATTGCTGTGGGAATATGGATAGGCTTCACTGAAGTTATTCTATTACATTCATTCACGCTTAATTGAGCTATTCACCTTCTGAGATATTAATTGTAAGCTTTGACCTTAAGGTCGTTACTCTGATAATTATTGTTATTTGCCTATTTATTAGTCATCTTTGTATATGGGAATGATATTTCATCAATGTTGCAACTGTGTGTACTAGCGTGATCTTGGACTAGTGCAGTATACATAGAGGGTCCATAATTGCACTTTTGGGTCCCGACAGAGGTGGTATCAGAGCCATATTGACTGTAGTTAGAATGACCGTTTTTAGGAAAGACTTCAAAACTTATTTTACAAATGGAAAATCTTAATGATGTGTTATTCTGATCTTGTCTAGCTTCTGTACTCTTCCATTCTATTCATTTCTTATCTATATTCTTCCTCGCCATTTTGAGTATTAAATTGGACTCTCTTTCCCCCTAACTTCTATAGTTTGTCTTTGTCCGTGCCAAATGTCTTGGTGGATGCCTAAGAGCTATTTTGAGCAACTCTTTGAAGAACATGCAACCAACAACAACGATCGACATCTCCCCAAGTGTTCATTGCAAGAATTGAAGACTAAGAAGAAGTTGTACATCATCCCTGTCTTTCTCCAAGATTTGCCTGCAAGGATCGCAAGTAGTCAACGTTGACGAAGACCGTGACCAGTTCGAGTTTTCATTGGACCCGACCATATAGGATAAATCAACGTTGGTTCCTCTCGTGTGTTGAGCCAAGTCACCTAGTTAAGTTAGAGTTTAATCAACTAGACGGTTAGATTTTCGCTTTCTTTCTTACGTGTAGTTTGGCTGTGAGTTTTATACCTCTTAATAGCTATAAAAGCCACCAATCGTAGCTCCATCTTCACCATCAGCCTCCACACAACCCCATTGACACTCTTCTTCTTCCCCAACCCCATCCAAACTCCTCAATCGTCGCCGCCCCCATCTTTCTCCCCGGTAAGCCCCCTCCCTGATCAGCCACCTCTTCCACGCCCTCGCCCCTCTAACCATGTTACGGGTGACGAATCTAGGCCCCATTTTAGTGTTTTGGTAATTAAGAACATCCGTTAATTGTGAACTAACATGTTTGTTCAAGTGATTAAAAGGGTTTGTTCCAGATAAAGATAAAGAGCACTAAAGGCACTCAAATATTAGATATCAAGATCATCTAGATCAAGGCAAAGGTATCTAGTTGAATAAGATATTTTCATAGTTTTACCGGTAGGAGTTTGAAGGTTAAAAGATCGGATTGCTAGTGTAGGTAGCTATACTATGAAAAGGGATCAACAACTAGTAGCTTGATAGCAAAGTGTGTCACAATGCTCAAATTCACTTGGTTGCATCTTCGAATTCTTAGTGATCTCATGGCCACAAATTTTTATGTCCCTTACTTCTTGTCCAGACTAACTAGATATCTAGATCGTCAAAGCGGTCGACTTTTTGCAGAGAGCTCCTTTTCGCAATTTTTCTAGCGGACTAATGCCGACTAAACAGAGACCCGGTTTGAGTCGAACGGTCACTATTTCAGAGAGACTCTTTTGGCTTCATTCCTTGTCTATTCTATTATCTGGACTGACCGCAGTTGGAGGGCCGGACTGACTGAACCTGCGGTTCCTTGATGCGGTCGGCTTTTTCTAGAGAAGGGTGTTTTTGCGACTTACCACTGAAATTCTTCACGCCGGACTAACCAAAGTGTTTTCATCGGTTAGACCAGAACCCCAGATTGACCGACGTGGTCAGCTTTTTCCAGTAGTGATTCTTTTCTGTGTTGGGAAACTTTGGAGCCCAGTCTGACGGGACTATGAGTGGGCGGACTGACCGAACCTAGCATAACGGATATATTCTGTAGTAATGATTACTACAGAGTTTGCCGTTATATTGTAGTCCGGTCTGACTGGGCCTATGCCTTTGGTCTGACCGACCGTGCCAATTTTGCACAGTCTCATGTGCCAATAGCTAGTGGAGAGGATTGGGGCTATAAATACCTCTCCTCTTACAGCAAGAGACTTTTTAGAACCTCTATTGAATAATCTTGAGCCCTTGCCTCTTCTTCTACTCCTTTAGAGCTAAAGTTCCATCTTGCAAATGTTGTAGAGGTTTCTCCAAGTGCATTGAGTTAAGTTTGATTTTTGTGGAACTTGAGCATCTTCAAACGAAGCGTTTGGTTTATTACTCTTGGAGGTTACCGCCTCCTAGACGACTTGAAGAAGGTGAATCAATGATCTTCTCAAGAAGCTTGTGAGAAGACCCGGTTGATTGTGAAGGTTGGAGCTCGCCTTTCCGGAGTAGAGAAGAGCTACCACTAGTGATCGAGGGGTGTGCCCATGTGGAGCCGGCTTGATTCGTTTAAGTTTTCTTAACGTGGATTAGGGGAGACTGGCAAGTCTCCGAGACTACAAGAAAACATCATTTGTCTTCATACTGTAGCTTATTTCTTTTACTCTTCTCTTAGTGCAATTACTTCTATAGCAATTTTTGTCTCTTGATTAGGTTGTTTAGCTTAGTCTAGAGTGATTAGTGCACTTACAAAGACTTAGATTATTTAGACCTTAAATTATGAAATCAAATTTCATTTCTTTACTTGCTAAAAACATGTTTTTAGCTAAAAGTTTTAAAAACCGCCTATTCACCCCCCTCTAATCGGTTATCCTTGATCCTACAAATGGTATCAGAGTTTTTCTCTCATCTTTTCGGCTTTACCGCCTAGAGAGAAAAGGATGGCTAGTGAGAGATTCTCTATTGGTAAGGCACCACAATTTGATGGCACAAATTATGCTTATTGAAAGGTTCGTATGACCGTTTATCTTAAGGTCATGAGCTCAAGCATATGGAGAATTATTGGAGAGGGTTTTGTTATGTCCATTGATCCTGATCATCTTACCGATTTAGATGAAAGGAATACTCTCCTAAATGCTCAAGCAATGAATTCTATTTATGGAACCTTGAACGCGGATGAATTCAATAGAGTGAGTTCTCTTGAGACGACTCATGATATTTAGAAAACACTCTCCGAAATTTATGAGGGAACATCCACAGTCAAGGAGGTCAAATTCCATATGCTTAAGGTCAAATATAAGTCATTCATCATGTTGCCCCATGATAACATCAATGAGATGTACTCAAGGTTGAACAACTTAGTGAATGAACTCAAAGGCCTTAGTTCAACACTAACCAATCTCGATATTGTTCAAAAGATACCTAGGGCACTACCAGACAAGTATGAGACATTGGTGACATTGTTCCTAAACTCCTCCGACCTGCCAAGTCATATAGAAGAAAGACGATGAAGATCTCTTGGAGTAAGCTGCCTCTAAGAAGAAGAATATTACTTTTAAGGCAAAGGCGGAGTCAAGTGGTGAAATTATTAAAAATGAATATGATGACTCCGATGAAGGGATGACTCGCCTTGTTAGGAGAATGAATAGATTCATGAATAGACACACAAATTGAAGGGTCACATTGCCTCTCAAACAAAGAACAATCCTCAAGCAAAAAGTGCAACACCAACATTATGTGTTATGAGTGTGATGAGAAGGGTCATATTGCCTCTCATTGCCCTAATAAGAAGGATGGGAAGTCCAAATCATTCAAGAAAATTTACTACAATGGCAAGAAGAAGTTTTTCATGAAGCTTCACAAGAATGGCAAAAGTGAAGCTCACAATGGAGAATAGAATTTCGATGAGGAATATTTCGACTCCGACTCCAAAGATGATGGGTCCTCAAGGAAGAGGGAATTAACTTGCTGGAGTTGCTATCAAAGAGGCTCCATCACTATTCTCTACACCCTATTGTCTTGTGGAAAGAGAGGAACAAAAGTTAACTAATAATAATGATGATGAGCCTACTTATGATGAGCTTATGTATATGTTAGAGAACTTGAATGCATATCTTGGTAAGGAGAAGTCAAAATTTAAGGTTTTGAAGAAAGAATTTTTTCTCTCTCAAAGACTCTTATGAGGAGTTAAAGGAAACTCATAAGACTCTCCTTGTCAAGGATCAATCAAAGTCCAAGGTGAATGTAGACATTACTTGTGATGTTATTGATGACAGATTTAACTTGAATGTTGCATCTTGCATTTCATCTAAGACTAGCATATCCATCTCATGTGATGACTTGATTGCGATGTCATGTAGCTCTAAAATTGATGATATTGCTTGAATGAATTTACCTAATGATCATTTTCTTGTTATTAAAAACAATGAACTTAAGGAACAAGTAATCAAGCTAAGTAAGAGCTTGAATATGTGTTTTAAGGGAAAAGCCACCCTTGACAAAATATTGAGTGAGCAAAGGTGCTCATACAACAAAGAAGGTCTTGGTTTTATTCTCAAGAAAGGAAAAGGGCCAATCTACAATGCTACAAGGTTTGTGAAGAAAAATGGTAACTTTTGTTACAAATGTCGTGATGTAGGGCATTTGGCAAAAGATTGCCCAATTAGTAGTTCTTCTAAGTCCTTTGTATTTGATTCTTGCTTATATGTTTAAGAAATCTAAGAATGGTAGAATTGTAGGTAAGTTTATTGGCACTCCTATACTTTACAGTAAAAATAATGCCATTTGGGTGCCCAAAATCTTGGTAACTAACCTCCAATGATCCAAACAAATTTGGGTACCTAAAAGAGTATAATTTTGTTTTGTAGGTGAACTACAAGACCGGTGGAAGACATTAGGTGCTTGATAGCTGTTGCACCCAACACATGACCGAAGACCAGAAAATGTTCACCACATTTAAAAATGGAAACAATGACAAGATTACATTAGGTGATAATAGCAAAGGGAAGGTAATTTGGATTGGGTAAAATCGCTATTTCCAGTGATCTTTCAATTTCTAATATATCTCTAATTGAATCTCTTAATTTCAACTTGCTTTCAGTTGCTCAAATTTGTGATTTTGGTCTTACTTGTATTTTCTCTTAAGAAGGTGTTTCTATTTTAAATGAGAAAGATAACTCTTTGGTTTTCAAAGATTTTTGTTTTGGCAGTCTTTATTTGGTTGATTTTTCCTCAAGAGATTCTTACCTGAAAACTTGCTTGATTGCAAAAACCTCTTTGGGTTGGCTTTGGCATAGAAGGCTTGCTCATATAGGGATAATTCAACTCAAAAAGCTTTTCAAATATGATTTAGTTGTGGGATTTAAAGATGTAAAGTTTAAGAAAAATAAGCTATGTAGTGCTTGTCAAGCCGACGAGCAAGTAGCAAGTTCTCATCCATCCAAGAGCATTATGTCTACTTCTAGACCATTGGAGCTCTTGCATATGGATATATTTGGGCCAACAACCTATAAGAGCATAGGAGAAAATAATTATTGTCTTGTAATTATGGATGATTAGTCAAGGTACACTTGGTTGTTCTTTCTATATGATAAAATTGAAAACTCCGGTATTTTGAAAAGCTTTACAAGAAGAGCCCAAAATGAATTTGAGTTTAATACATTGAAGAAAATCCAAGTGACAACGGTTCGAGTTCAAAACATTAGAATTGAAGACTTTTGTGATTATCTTGGAGTAAAGCATGAACTTTATGGTACTTACACTCCGAGCAAAATAGAGTTGTAGAAATGAAAAGTTGAGTGCTCATTGAAATGGCTAGGACAATACTTGATGAGTATAATACTTTCGATGATTTTTTGGAGAAAGCCATTAATACCGCTTGTTATGCCATAAATCGTCTTTATTTGCATCACCATTTTAAAAAGACTTCTTATGAGCTTCTCATTGGAAGAAAACCGAACATCTCTTATTTTGGCCTTTTTTGTTGCAAATATTTTATTTTAAGAATGGGTGTTCGTCTTTCAAATTTCCAAAGTCATTGCAATGATTTCTTCTTGGATATTCTTCAAATAGTAAAGCTTACTGTGTCTTCAACCAAGCCACCGATTTAGTTGAGGAGACGTGTGTTGTTCAATTTGATGAAACTAATGGCTCTTAAGAAGAACAAGAAAATTTGGATGATGTAGGTGATGAAGGCTTGAGGCGAGCTATGAAGAATATGACACTTGGTGATATCAAGCCAAAGGAAGACAATGATGATCCATCCTCTTGCATTCAAGTTGAACCTTCTACTTCCGCTACACCAAGTTAAGATCAAGTTGATAATGTAAAAGATGGATATGCTCTGGTTATTCATCCAAAGATTCATAATGCTATTGCCAAAGATCACCCCATTGATCAAATTTTGGGTGATGTTAGTAAGAGTGTTCTAACTCGATCTCGTGTTGCTTCTTCTTGTGAATATTACTCGTTTGTTTCTTCTATTGAGCCAAAAAGGTTGTGCTCCCTTCGACTGAAGGCCAAATTGGGCCAAATGCCCACATGGGCCGCCAAGTAAACCCAAAAGCCAATTCACCGACATCGTAAGTTATATGCCCATTACTATTCATTTCTAGCCCAATTTGTACAACCCGATGCTATTCAAGTCTAATCCGAGACAAGCCCAACGTTGTTCATCCAACTCGATCTCGCTATGAATAGTACCAACTGCATCTTTATTCAAATCAGTAACACCTCAGCTATCATGAAGCCAATGTGTTACCTAAGAGACTAACATACAATAACAATACGGAATAATTTCAACCATCTTTCAAATAATAACATAAAAAATCAATATCTACTAGAATAAATATAAGAGTTGTATCAACATTCATCAACAAATCAATCTCGATCATCCAATCATATTGAATCAATCATGATAACACTATCAAGAGTCTATGCGAAAATCATTAAGCCATTTCTAATCCAACTATGTCATGAAGAATGATAATATCAACCAACAACATCTATTAAATACCATCCAATAATTAACAAATGAAAGGTAATGACAAGTTCTTCTAATTTGAAAGTGAGAAATGTGAAGTGAAAGAGTGATCCACACGTAACATCCCAGCCCAACACTGAGCTCAGGATGCTACCAACTACTCTACTGAACCAATTAATTTCAACATCTTAATAAACCATCATCCAAACATTCATGAATGAATGATATAATGCTGATATTCAAGAACTAGCACCATCTACAAAAAATTCAATTATAGGAACATCCTCTCTCACTTGAATATTATTCAAACATGTTGCTTTTCTTTCATTTACCGATCTAAGGCAGACCTATAGTGCTACCCTAAGGCGACCAACGAACAAATAGATCCATCTAAAGCATCAATGATCAAGATATCTACGAGGATGTTAGAATAATTCAAACAACCATTCTAATCCATCAACTGGATTTAAATGAACTCAAACAACGAATGAATAAGAACAAAAAAAAAAGATCATCCATGATCACAGTCAAAACATCCACCACGAAGGATGGTCACAAAACTGAATCTAAGGTAATTATCAAGAAATTGAATTGTGGGTAATTGGACTAATTTATTCATTGTGGTTTGTGTTTATGTGTCGTGTACCATGTCTAACCCTTCCCATGCATGTCGCTGCCTTGAGAGGTACCTAGAAGCACAACATAGCAAGAGTGAGTCTACGACTCAACAAAGTGCAATAGCAACAAATAATATAGCATCATAATCAGCCAAAGGGAATAAACAATCCTATCATGAACAACAACATTTTATACCACAAATCCATCTCTTATGATAGCATCATAAGTAGTAAAAGGAATAAACAATCCCATCATGAACAACAAAGATTATATACCATAAATCCATCTCTTATGATAGCATCATAAGTAGTCAAAGGAATAAACAATCCCATCATGAACAACATCATTTTATACCATAAATCCATCTCTTACGCAGAAATGCAATGAACATGTCATGAATGCACTGTCTTCAGCCTCTTTGCAATCACCGTAATGCTGAGTAATGTATCCGTCGATACATAGTCAAGGCATGTGCCCTCTAGGCATAGGGATCCAATGCCCACACTCCACGAGTGTGGGGACCAAGCCCGCCCAATGCGTGACGGGATCCAATACATACTCAAGGCATGTGCCCTCTAGGCACAGGATCCAATGCCCACACTCCACGAGTGTGGGGACCCAAGCCCGTCCAATGCGTGATGGGGATCCGCATGTAAATGCATGCCATAATGGAAAAACACATGTCCAATGTCATTTTCATGATTCATCATTGTCATCATTAACATGGTAGTCTCATCACTCACCTTGTCCCATCATTATTGTCATCACTCATGAAACCATTACTAGGTAAATACCATCATTTAACATTGCTATGTAGGCATTCTCATGTAAACACCACCATGTAAGCGCCATCCCATAAACATTAGTAAAAGGCGTCATGTAAACATTTCCATGTAAGCTCCATCACATAAGCATCATCGTAAAAACATCATCATTAAACTATGGCATTCATGCTCATCAACATTACCAAGCAAAGAATCATCAACAATCAACTATGGCATTCATCAAGCATGAAATATAAAAACTCATTAATACTACTTGCACTTGCCTCAACCGTGAGACAGAAGACAAAAGACGGAATGCTCTAGCGTCGGGCTCACCACCACCTGGTAACCAAGAATGATACTAAGCATAAAATCATTGACATGCAAAACCTTTAACTCCTTTGCACCAAATGTGACACAGAGAGGGTTGCCCATGTTTCAAAGCTAGAACCACAGAGTGTTCTTTAAATGTAAAGAACTAAAGATCATTTGGAGTGGAAATATTTGGTTCATTACATGTGCTGCACAAACATGAGAACCCTTGCTGACTTGGAGCACGTGAACAATAGTTCAAAACTAGCCCCAGGAATCTCTCTACATTTTTCTGAAATAAAGCAACTTGATTGTACTAATCTATGTTTATTGTAGTACAACAAAGCAAATCATATCCATTGCCAGTCAGCAATATATGCATCACCAGCATTAAGCAAAAAAAAACACGCATGATTGAATCTAGTGAGCCAGTATACAATTACAACATTTCGACATTCAAATACTAGTCACAAAGATAACTCGATTACCAACTATAATGTAACATTTTTTGGCTAATGCAATGAAAATGTGTTCATATCAGACTCCTCAACATTGGCCAATCCCTCATTATGTCGCTTCTCAGACATAAATCGAAATCAATAATTTAAATCGAAATCAATAATTTCTCACACAAGACGGCAAGCACATTCATCCATTCGAAGCGTAATACAAGTTATTGAAAAACAACGGAAATTCCTATTCATACTAGCACCCACAAATGCATAAATCCTATTCCCAACAAGCGAACATCACATGACTAGCCACCTTCTTGCCTCTGAACCTCCAGCATTACATACACCTCCCCTAAATCCAAATCCACACTCCTAAATCTACTATCTCCGTAGATCAGCATTCTCTGCACCACTTCTACATCAAATGATTAAGTGTGCTTGTGTAGGACCGAAAGGCGACTAGAGGGGGGTGAATAGGAGCTCGCCTAATTTTTCACCTCGCTTAGATTCAACACTGTGTTCACTTCTATAGCTTTGAGAGCTATCAAGATCAACACTCTCAAGAGCAGCAGAAGACTTGTGTTGAATCCAAACCAAAACCCCAAACCAAGGAACAAAAAGACCAAACCCTAATCTGAAATCACGATCAGAGGCAAAATTGGTCGACCGATCGGGCGGTTTGATCGGCGTTATAGGATCGGTCCGACCGCTCTTGACCAGAAATAGTGCAGACAGCCCAAAATCAAAACAAAAATCGGTCTAACTTTTGATCTACACGGCCAAACTTGACCAAATTTGGAACACACCTTCTTAAGGATATAACACCCCACCCCTACAAGGGCCTGGAACGCTACAAAACTAACAGATTAACAAAGTTAAAATGGAAGACAAAATAAATTCTAAATTTCGGCAGAACTTCCCCTGTATAGTAAGCTATGCCGGAGGTTCCAACAACACAAGCATCAAGACAATAGTGAAATCAACAAATATCATAAACCTCACCGAAGTATAATCTGATCTCAAGTAACTATATCAAAGGAAGAACTAAGTTCATGCACAGTACTTAACCAATCTTAACGGAGAAGGGTTTTCAGCCACAGCCAACCGGCATTATTACAGTTCATCAATAATGAATGATTAAATCGAACTAAAATGAAATCTCGAACTTGATTAAAGTGAAGTGAAAGGGTAGTGTGTCTAATCCTCCCTTGGAGCCAACCTCAAGGATCACCTAAAAAACAAACAACGCAAAGGTGAGTCCGAGACTCAGCAAGTACAGTAAGCAAATAATATATACAACAACAATCCATAGATAAAACAATATCATTGGGGAATATGAACAAATTGCAGAACAAGTATTTGAATAAATGCAATGGATGAATTGAATGGAACGAAGGGACTACACACATGCAAATACCGGTATTGCTGGTGACACACCCGTCGGTGTTCACCTAAGCCCGCACTTAACAAAGTGCGGGGATCCAAGCCCCGTACGAAGAACGTTTCTTACGGTGTCCCAAACTGCCCACATTGGAATGGTGGGTCTTACGTGCCCATACTAGAATTGATGGGTCTTATATAAGGATCCACTCCCGTGGATGAAATATGAAATGTGGATGCTGAGTATGACATATGAATACTGAACAATAAGAAACATGCTCACTATCATGGAGGTAGCCACATGGATTGAATACGAACATTTAAGTATCAACAAGGTACTTAGAAATACAATACCAACAGCAAGCATACAACATGTCATAATCCTAGGAACACTAAGGTACTTGCCTTTAAGCCATGACGCTGCTTTGTAGGCAATTGCGGTGCTCCCAAACCTCAAGCTTCACGCCCTAACAAACAAATAACTGAAATAAGGATACGATTTAACACGACAATACTAGATAAAGTTCTACAACGCCCCCTGCGATTCAAAATTTAACTAGAAACTCTAAACTGAAAATCAACACATTCTCGCCCTAAACCGACCTCGGCAAGAAAGACGTAAATGGCATAACTCTTGATCTCGAACTCCAAATGAGGTGAACCCGCTTTTGTGGACTCTTAACTCGACAAACCCACAATACTCTAGTTGACAAGATAATTTGATTCAGCCAATTTAGAATGCTAACAGATATATGAATGTTCAGTTTTTGTGGACTCTTAACTAACAAACCCACAATACTCTAGTTGACAAGATAATTTGATTCAGCCAATTTAGAATGCTAACAGATATATGAACGTTCAGCACCGAAAAACTGTCTACAGAATAAACAGCAGCACTAAAATGACCATAATTTTCAATCTATAACTCCGAATTGATCAATCTTTATCAATCCAGAAATGTTATCAAATTACCTACAATAACCTAGTTGGGCGAAATCCCAAATTCTGCCAATTACAATTTCATAATTTACGAATTATCACAACAGTTTAATCTCGTCAGGAATCTAGACAGCAGAAACTAAAACGGTGATATCTTTTGACTCGAACGTCGGAATTAGGTGCTCTCGGCGGCCACGGAAAGCTAAGAACATCATCTAACTTTCACTAAGAGATGGGCATCTCAAATTCTGTAACTAAGGGCTCGAAATCAACCACGCAACTGACTGGACAGAACAGGACTACAGCAGAAACCATTCGATCCAAACAAATCTGATCCAAATCGCAAATAACAACAGATCAACAACTAAGAATGACAACCGTTACCCTTAACGATCCCAGGAAGTCGATGAACAAGCTCCCCCAAGAACCTCCCCTTCCACCCTCTCCCTTTCTCTATTGGTCGGCCAACAAGGACAAAGAAGAAGGGGAGCTCTGGCGCCACCAATGGAGGAAGAAACTGCTGGGGACAGCAGGAGGCGCCACCACTTGGAGGAAACAGAGGGAGGAACAAGAGGCGCCACCAGGAGGAAGAAGGTGGAAGGGCGGCCGAGAAGCAAAGAAGAAGGGCGGCCAACCAGCAGATGGGGCGGCCAACAAAAAGAGGGCAAGGGTTGGGGAAAACTTAGGGCAAGACATCCCCCCACCTTTGGATCACAAGGTCGATCCTCCACCCTTGGATCTCAAGGTCGCTCCCCCATGGGCCTATTCGGTTCTCTCTTTGGGCTGGTTGGCCAAGGGCCTAAGCCTGTGGTAGGTAGAACAGTGAACAAATCCTCCTTTACTCAATTAACCGAGTGATCAAACTTCGCCTCACAACCTGCTCAGGTATTACATTCTACCCCTTAGCAAGATTCACCTCAATCTAAATGCTAATCTACAAGAAGGAATCCAGATTTGAAAATTCAAAACGAAGAACACTCACTGAAGTGAACAAGTCCGAAATTGCTCGCGCATGCGAGACTCAGATTCCCAAGTGGCCTCTTTCTCGGCCTCGATGAGACCAAAGAATCTTGACGATTTCAAAGTCTTGTTCCTCGTAACCCGCCTCGACTCTTCTAGAATTTTCACCGGTCGAGATTCAAAGGTAAGGTCTTGCTCCAATATCAAAGGTTCCAACGAAATCACATGTTTTGGATCTCTCGGTACTTCCTCAAGATGGATACATGAAACACATTATGAACTCCTTGCATAGACTCCTGAAGATCCAGACGATAGGCCAACTTCCCAATTTGTGCCACGATTGAAATGGCTCAACGCACTTTGGGCTAAGCTTCCTTTGGTACCAAAGTGCACTACACCCCCGTAGGCGATACCCTCAATGTAACTCGATCCCCACTCCAATTCCAAATCTCGCTTCGACATCTCAAGATAGCTCTTCCGGCCGGCTCCGAGCAAAGCTAATGATTCTTTCTAACCTCTCGCCACTCGCCACAGCTTGTTGAACAATCGGGACCTAAAACCGCCGCTTCCCCAACCGCATCCTAGCACAATGGGGATCTGCACTTCCACCATAGAGAACCTCAAACGGTGCCGCCGAATGCTAGCATGGTAATTGTTGTTATAGGCGACTCGCCAAAGCTAGGTGGTCTTCCCACCTCCTTCCAAGACATAACACAACATCTCGAAAGCATATCCTCCAAAGGTCTCAATGGTGCGCTCAGACCGACCATCGGTTTGAGGGTGAAAAGCGGTACTAAGACGAAGTGTGCCCAACGACTTTGCAAACTCTCCGTAACTTGGAGACAAACTTGGCGCCTCGATCCAAACAATGGTCTTGGGTACCCCGTGCAACCGCACTATCTCTCGCACATAGAGAGGAGCTAAATCGCTTGCTGAGTTGGTTGTGCGAATAGGTATGAAATGTGCAAACTTATTGAACCGGTCCACTATGACCCAAATAGCATCCTTCCCTCGCTGGGTGCGAGGTAATCCAACTACGAAATCCATGGAGATGTCATCCCATGGCCAAACTGGAACCTCCAAAGGTTGTAACAAACCTGTTGGTCACTTATGCTCAGCCTTGACCCGCTGGCAAACCCCACAAGATGCTACATATTGAGCAATGTTGACCTTCATCCTTTTCCACCAGAAACTCTTTTTCAAATCCTTGTACATCTTGGTCTCACCAGATGTACTAGATAAGGAGTACGATGTGCTTCCTCGTAATCTCTTCTTTGACTTGAGCCTCTGTTGCACAGAGGCGGCCTTTAAATCTCAACGCACCAAGATCATCAACACCGGTGGCCTTGTTTGCCCTTATCTATGCGCCTCACTCGCCAAGCATCCGATCATGTCACAGCCTCCCACACTCGATCCGGGATGGTCGACTCAAGAATCAAACGAAGTCTCACCAGGCGGTACCAAGAAGCAAAAGGAGATATCCATACGCCAAAATCTGCAATAAGACAAGCGAGGGTAGGAGGTGTCGCCTTGCACTCAGCATCTCGCTACAACATTCGCCTTGCCTGTGGTGGTACCGAATGGTAAGATCATAGTCTTTATCAATTCTAACCACCTCCTCTCGCCTCGATTCAAATCTTTCGGGTGAAGATGTATTTTACTCTTATGATCGATGAATATGTCACACGATTCGGCGACAAGTAATGGCGCCAGATCTTCAAGGCAAGAACCCGCCGCTAACTCTAAATCATGAGTAGGATAATTCTACTCATGTTTCTTCAATCGCCGATGCATAGGCAATCACCTTACCATCTCGCATGAGCACACAACCAAGCCCAACTATCGACGATCTCAATAAATGGTGAACCGCTTCCTGTGCTCGGGAAGAGTAAGAACTGGAGCAGCCACCAATCTATCTTTCAGTACAAAAGTCGCGCCACACGATCTCGACCACTCAAATTTGACACCTTTCGCCAATCGACAACGGTCTAGCGATGGTTGAGAAACCTTCCACAAAACGCCAGTAATAGCCGCCTAAACCCGTAAAACTTCTCACTTCCTTGACATTGGTTGGCCTTTTCCATTCTACCACCGTTGAAATCTTGCTAGATCAACTGAAATGCCCTCTTGATTGATTACATGGCCCGTAAATCTAACTCGTAAATCCGAATTCACACTTCTTCAATTTGGCATAAAATTGATTCTTCTTAAACTTTCGAGAACCAACCTCAAATGTCGCTTATGGTCCTCTTCGCCTTGGAATAGATTAAAATATCGCCAATGAATACCACAACGAAATCGCTAAGGTATCGGTGTAGCATACTATTCATGGCTTCCATGAAAACTCGCAGGAGCATTTGTTAGCCCAAAAGACATAACTTTATACTCATAATGGCCATACTCGTAGAGAAAGTCGCCTTCTCGATATCTTGCTCCTAACTCGAATTTGATTATAACTCGATCAAGGTCAATATTGGAGAATACTTTAGCTCCTTTCAATCGATCAAAGAGATCCTCAATGCGGGCAGAGGATATTTATTCTTCACAAGAGCTCGATTAAGAGCCCGATAATCTACGCACATACGCCAACCGCCGCTTTTCTTTTTAGTAAATAAAACAAGCGCCCCACTGCGTAAACACTACGCCGGATCATATCTTTGGACAAAAGATCGTCCAATTGCTTTTTCAACTCCTCTTGGAAGGGTCGGGCCAACCGGTATGGAGACATTGAAATAGGTCGAGTTCCCGAAATAAGATCAATCCGGAACTCTACCTTCCGCTCTGGCGGCAACCCAGGAAGTTCCACAGGAAAAACGTTAGGAAACTCGTTTACCACAGGTATCTCCTCAATGCGCTGTGAGGAATCAGCCTTCTCACTGAGAGACCAAAGCAACCCAATGGTTGAGGCCCGAAGTCTGGGAAACAAACTTGCCAATACGAATATGGAATCAGACGGTGCACTACCCTGAAACACCAGTTCTTTCCCGGACGGGGCTTGCAAGGTCACCGTCTTCTAGAAACAACATATCTTGGCACGGTAATTGAATAACCAGTCCATGCCGAGAATAACGTCGAATGGTGACAACTGAATTACCATAAGATTAGCCGTGAAGTTCTCATCATCAATAGTGATAGAACAAATGGACAAGTCAGAGAACTAGATATAAGACCCCCCAGAGAACTGACTACCACAGACTCGGAAATACGCTGCAACCTCAAACTCGCCCTTCTAGCAAACTCCAAAGACACAAAGGAATAGGTAGCCCCTGAATCAAAGAGAACTAAAGCATCATGCGAATCAACTAGCAATGTACCTGCACCACATCAGGACGGCCCAAAGTCGCTGGAGTAGGCATGGCATAAACTCCCGGTGGTGCCGGAGCAGAAGACGCACCGACACTCTAAGTAGGGTGAACAGGAGCTGCAGCAGGTGAAGTGAGTGTTTGCAGTGCATTTTAACGGGTTCTAGTAAAACCCTGCAGGAGGTGCAGGAGTAAATGCTGCCGAATGAGCCCATCCTGAAGAGAACTGAGGTGCAGGAACAGCAGCTAGGGTCTGAACTGAAGCCCGAGGAGCACTGGAAACAGACGCTGCTGGGACTGGCTCCCATTTGATAATGCTCGATGGGTTCTGTTTACATACTGACGACTTGTGGCCATCCCGCCACACGCATTTACATGTCCTTTGAAAGAACACTGATGCGGTGCTTTCCACCACACCAAGCATTTCATACCTTGACTCGAGCAGACGATTCAAGTGTGGATGACGAAGAACGTGGCGCCAAGAGGAAGATCGCCACTCATCGAACGGACGGTATGCCGACTTCAAACCTCTTGGGAGTAGGTCACGAGATGACCCACCTCCCCCACCAAAACTCCGTTTCGACCACCACCGTAACCTCCAAGAGGGACAGACCACCGGCACCGCCTCTAAGAAGAAAGATCTCTCTCCAGCCCATTCCCTAGCTCGCCGACCACTTGAGCTGAAATCGCATAAGCGGCCGCCTCAGACATGGCGATACTCTGGAATGAGGCCTCTGCGGAACCTCTTGGCCTTCTCCCGATCATCATTGGCTACTGCTGGTACAAAGCGGACTAGATTGTTGAATCCAGCCTCGCATCGATTAATCGACATCTTTCCTTGAACAAATGTCAACAAGGATCGCTTCCATCCTCTCAACAAAGGAATCTGGATAGAATTTTGTCTCGAATCGCTCCACTAATACCTCCCAAGTGATGGTCCTCGTGGTTGGGTCCCGCAGATAGGACTCCTCCCACCAGATATCGCTTGACCCTTCAGCTTGAAAGGCCACGAACCGCGCTTTCTACGTCAAGTCATCAGAAGGCACCGAATCTGTCTCTCCATGTATCGTAACCAATCTGCAGCTGAACCGAGTACCGCCTCCGCTGAAGGTGTCCAGACAGAGCGACATCCACTCGCTGAGACTCATCCTAGCCTCGTGGATTTGTTACAAGAAGAAGTTCCGCAACCAAGGGCCGCAGCAGAATGGTCGCTCGCGACTTGTCGACGGAGTTCCCGGTTCTCCTCCTCAAGATTCTCAATGATGGCAATGACGCGTTCGAGCTTCATGCGTACCGAAAGCAATGAAGCAACCTCGTGGCGCCCCAGAGTCTCCTGACGAAGATGAAGACACGGCGGTTCAAGGCTCACGACCACGCGCCACGGCCACGGCTCGGTGGATGACCACGACCACGGCCGCTTCCATGACCATTGCCTCTACTCTCGCCATCTAAGAGCACCAAAGCATATAAAACTAAACATTTAGTTTAACAAGATAGAAGCACTAAACGATTCAACAATCACTCAACGGATAAGCCATAACAATGGAAATGCGGAAGCCACTTAATTACCCAACCCCACCCATCGTGCACAAGTGTGTCATTTTAATAGATTAATTACCACGCACCTAAAGCCCGCTCGATACTAATCAGAACACCCCATTCCTACAAGGGCCTAGAACGCTACTAAACTAACAGATTAACAAAGTTAAAATGGAAGACAAAATAAATTCTAATTTCGCGTAACCTCCTCAGATAGTAAGCTATGCCGAGGTTCCAACAACACAAGCATCAAGACAATAGTGAAATCAACAAATATCGTAATCCTCACCAAGTATAATCTGATCTCAAGTAACTATATCAAAGGAAGAACTAAGTTCATGCAATCGCATTTAACCAATCTTAACTGAGAAGGGTTTTCACCCACACCAACCTAAGATTATTACAGCTCATCAATAATGAATGATTAAATCGAACTAAAATGAAATCTCGAACTTGATTAAAGTGAAGTGAAAGGGTAGTGTGTGTCTAATCCTCCCTTGGAGCCAACCTCAAGGATCACCTAAAACAAACAAACAACGCAAGGGTGAGTCCGAGACTCAGCAAGTACAGTAAGCAAATAATATATACAACAATAATCCATGGATAAAACAATATCATTGGGGAATATGAACAAATTGCAGAACAAGTATTTGAATAAATGCAATGGATGAATTGAATGGAAGGAAGGACTACACACATGCAAATATCGGTATTCTTTGGTGACACACCCGCTTGGTGTTCATTTAAGCCCGCACTTAACAAAGTGGGGATCCAAGCCCCGACGAAGAATGTTTCAGACGGTGTCCCAAACCGCCCACATTGGAATGGTGGGTCTTACGTGCCCATCTTTGGAATTGATGGGTCTTATATAAGGATTCACTCCGTGGATGAAATATGAAATGTGGATGCCGAGTATGACATATGAATACCGAACAATAAGAAACATGCTCACTATCATGGAGGTAGCCACATGGATTGAATACTTAACATTTAAGTATCAACATGGTACTTAGAAATACAATACCAACAAAGAAGCATACAACATGTCATAATCCTAGGAACACTAAGGTAATTGCCTTTAGCCGCATGACGCGTTAGTAGGCAATTGCGGTGCTCCCAAACCTGAAGCTTCACCTCCTAACAAACAAATAACTGAAATAAGGATACGATTTAACACGACAATACTAGATAAAGTTCTACAACGCCCCCCGCGATTCAAAATTTAACTAGAAATTCTAAACTGAAAATCAACACATTCTGCCCTAAACCGACCCTGGGCAGCAGCACGGTAAATGGCATAACTCTTGATATGGAACTCCAAATGAGGTAAACCCAGTTTCTGTGGACTCTTAACTGACAAACCCACAATACTCTAGTTGACAAGATAATTTGATTCGGCCAATTTAGAATGCTAACAGATATATGAACGTTCAGCACCGAAAAACTGTCTACAGAATAAACAGCAGCACTAAAACGACCATAATTTTCAATCTATAACTCCGAATTGATCAATCTTTATCAATCCGGAAAGGTTATCAAAGTACCTACAATAACCTAGTTGGGAGAAATCCCAGATTCTGCCAATTACAATTTCATAATTTACGAATTATCACAACAGTTTAATCTCGTCAGGAATCTAGACAGCAGAAACTAAAACGGTGATATCTTTTGACTCGAAAGTCGGAATTAGGTGCTCTCGGCGGCCACGGAAAGCTAAGAACATAATCTAACTTTCACTAAGAGATGGGCATCTCTAATTCTGTAACTAAGTGCTCAAAATCAACCACGCAACTGACTGGACAGAACAGGACTACAGCAGAAACCATTCGATCCAAACAAATCTGATCCAAATCGCAAATACCAACAGATCAACAACTAAGAATGACAACCGTTACCCTTAACGATCCCAGGAAGTCGATGAACAAGCTCCCCCAAGAACCTCCCCTTCCACCCTTCTCCCTTTCCTCTATTGGTCGGCCAACAAGGACAAAGAAGAAGGGGAGCTTGGCTGCCACCAATGGAGGAAGAAACTGCTGGGGACAGCAGGAGGCGCCACCACTTGGAGGAAACAGCAGGAGGAACAAGAGGCGCCACCGGGAGGAAGAAGCAGGAAGGGCGGCCTGGAGAAGCAAAGAAGAAGGGCGGCGGCCAACCAGCAGATGTGGGCGGCGGCCAGGCAAAAAGAGGGCAAGGGTTGGGAAAAAACTTAGGGCAAGACATCCCCCCAACCTTTGGATCACAAGGCTGCATCCTCTACCCTTGGATCTCAAGGTCGCCCCCCATGGGCCTATTCGTTCTCTCTTTGGGCTGGTTGGCCAAGGCCCAAGCCTGTAGGGTAGAACAGAACAAATCCTCCTTTACTCGATTTAACCGAAAGTGATCCAACTTCTGCCTCACAACCTGTTTGGGGTATTACAGGATATTAGGAACCTATTCTAAGCAGAGATTGAGTAGATCCACGTCAAAGTTTCGACCTTTTTCCATTCTACCGAAGGAAGGTTCAAAACCGGGCAAAAACGAAAACTTGATCAAAACCTTGCTCGTGGGAGATTGATGACTTAGGTGATCTTAGATATATTCCCACATATCACAGCAAGGTAGAAAAGGGCACGAAACCAACAAAAAACAATAGATCAAAGAACACTTCAAAATCTCAAATATAAAGTAAGAACACAAAAGAGACTTATCTTTAAAAAATCATCCATAGATTGATCTGAGGTTGAGAGGGTTTACAGCCACTCCATCCATGGAGGACAAAGCTCAATCTATGAGCACACAACTCAACTCAACTCTCTAAAACCCTAAGCCTATTCTCTTCTCTAATGACCTAACACCAAACTAGGGTTTACAAAATGAAGTGCTTGATGGTCGCTTGACAAAGAGCCACCCCTATTTATATGGAGGCCTAGCTTCTAGAGAGTTAACCCTAATGGGCTCCGCTAAGGCCCAACATAAACGGGTCACATATGCACGCATTTTAAAGCGCCGTTTTCAACTTCTTCTTGACCTAAACCACTTCTCCACACACCGCCTTGCACCGCGGTTTAGCCTAAGGTCACAGAGGCGGTATTTGGTGAAATTACCAAATACCCTTCTCGATCTCTTTCAAGACCGAGTCCGAACTGGCGAACACATCCATGCTTCGCCACGTAGGTTGATCCAATGCTTTCATCGCGGTCGGCAAGTTCTCCCATCCGGTTCCCATCGACCACCATGGCTATCTTGATTGACCCCAAAGACCGCTTGATCAACTGGGCCAGACCGAATCGCCTGTTCGGTCATCCTTGTCCATTCTCAGTGCCACGCTTGAGTCCATTGACCTCACTCGCATCCTGATCGTTTCGACCTCACTTCCAAGCTTAGTCCCGATCCTCCTCGCCGCTGACCTCCAAGCAACCTCGCACACCAATAGACAAGCAAATCGAATCTGGGAACAAGTTCTTCACAACTTGACCCACGTTAGTGAAAACATGCAACATGCAACACATATGCACCAAGCCCATGCCCTTAAGATAACCCAATAAGCATCGCCAAACAACTCGACGAATCAAGTCAAAATCGTCGACCACCATTCGGCGGCCTCGACCGCCCGACTTATCCAAAATCCTCGAGACATGGCCGGCCCGACCGCTTATCCGCCGATCTAACCGCCAATGACCGACAGAATCGAACTCACCAAAACGCGATATTCGATAAACCGCAAATGCCATTACAAATTGTATCATCATTCTACGATCATGCACATATCCCCATGATATCCACAATCTCCCCCTTAATGAACACATTGGCAATTTCTCAGAAAATGTAAGTTTGAGGTTTGAAAATGAAAGAACTCGACGTTTTCGCTCAAAGGCACAACTTGGTCCAAATGCAAGAAAAAGCAAAGGAAATGACCAAGCTGGCTCCAGAATAGCATAAGCAAATGAGATAAGGCAAAAGAAGACAAGAAGGCTTCAATTTCCAAAAAATTCCAAAATCTCACTTAAGGTCCATATGAAAGAACAATTGTTCTATTCGACCTTCGATCATCGTGAGTCTTTAAGAATTGCAATTCAAATTCAAAAAAGGCAATATAAGACTGAAAGAATGCAATTGAGATGCTCCCACTCACTATGATCACCAAATTTTCAGAAAATCCATTCTCCCCTTATGACTCCAAAAAGCTCTAAAACAACATTTTTACCAATCTTTCTCCCCTTGACAATGAATTCATCAAGATGCGGAAGAAGATAGAGCATGAATGGAATGGAATGGAATGGCTGCAGTTTTTTAATTTTTCAGTTTTTGTTTAATTTTTAGCAAAAAGGAGCCATGAAGATTATCCAAGAAGACTGTACAAGTATTACACCAAGCCATATTATGTGAAAAGCTATGTTCAACCATGGCAAAATATGTACAACAAAGCTAAGGCCAAAATAGCAATAATCTGAGATTAAATGAATTGATAGCATGACAAGGTGTCCAAGATTATAGTTTCACTAAAGGTATCCAAAAATGAGTCAAGCCATGTCTATAAGCAAAATGGAGACCAGAAACTAGAAATTGAGTCAATTTTGAGCACTATGAGTTCAATTTTGAGTCAATTTGTTCAAGCATTTAGAATTTAGCACTTTGAGCACTTTTATCAAAAATGATTGGTTTTATCTTAGTAAAGCAAGTCCGGACTAGGAGCCATCCACAATCGCCTCCTAAACTTCAACCAATTGCCAATTTGTTTTCTTAGCATTGTGCTAGATCTCAAGCCTTGTCTGCGACCATCCTAAGCAAGAAGCTTAAGAGAGTGGTCTAGGTCATCCAAAGCTCCCTAAGTTCATGCCTAGTGCAATGGCAAGCCGCCTCATGAGAAAGAATTGGTGAGATCTGGCCACATGTAAAAACTCATTTTTCATTTGCTTGACTTAAAAATTATCATAGCTCAAGTTACAACTCAAAATAAGTTCAAGACTCAATTAAGCCTATATGACATGGCATGAATCATGAGAGGATCACTATAGCAAAACTATTCACAAGATCTAACAAGTCATATTTTGATTCAGTTTGCTCACAAATAATAAAGCTAGAATGACAAAAGCTAAGCTATACAAGAAAAGCCATAAAAGAATTCTAGCAAACTAGCACAAGACATGGCAGGGTATAAAGTATGAAATCATGTCATATATGGATAATAATCAAAACTCCACAAGTTTATATTACAATGCAAGTTGCTGAATTTTAAAATACATTATGGCACAATGAATGCAAAAAGAGCAAACTCCCCCTCAAAATAGGCCAAGAGGACTAATAACCCCCAACTCTCTCCGCAAAGAAGCAAAACGAGAAGAATCAAGAGCTTTAGTGAAAATATCCGCAACCTGCTACTCGGACTCTACAAAGTGAAGCACAACATCACCCTTCTCAACATGGTCTCTAAGGAAATGATATCGAATGTCAATGTGCTTAGTCCTAGAATGTTGCACTCGGTTTTTGTCAATGTTTATGGCACTAGTATTGTCGCAGAAAAGAGGAACACTATCCAAAGACAACACATAGTCCCGAAGAGTAGATAAGATCCAGAGAACCTGAGAGCAACCATGGTCGCAGCCTACATACTCGCCTCAGAGTGGATCGCAACAGAGGACTATTTCCTAGATGACCAAGAGATAAGAGATGTGCCTAAGAAATAACAAGTGCCGTAAGTACTCTTCCTATCCACTCTACACCCCGCAAAATCAAGATCGTAAAAAGCTCAATAGAGAGGGCGTAATCGAAGAATACCAAAGTCCAAAGTCAAGAGTGTCCGAGAGGTACCTAAAATGCGACGACCGCTTGACGATGAGAGGCACGAGGAAGCTCGAATCGAGCGCATGCACACACAACAAACCGTATGTCCGCCTCGATGCCGTGAGGTAGAGAAGAGAGCCAATCATGTGCGGTATTCTTCCGTCCACGGGCTCTCTATCCTCATCGTGGTCCAAAGACGGTGGATGTAGCAATGGGAGTAGACATTGGCCTACTACTTCCCATGTCGGTTACCAAGAAGGTCCTTTCAGACTTACTTTGATGAATGAAGGTACCTTCTTTCAGCTTGCTTGACTTGAAGACCAAGGAAGAAAGTCAATTCGCCCATCATGCTCATCTCGAACTCCCCGCTCATAGAATCAAAACTGACACCAAAGCATGAGAGGAACCACCGAATATAATGTCATCCACATAAATCAACCAATGAAAGTCATCGCTATGCTTGAGAGTGAACAAGGTTTTATCTACCATTCCCATTTTGAAATCATTTTTAACCGTAAAACTCTTAAGCCTATCATACCAAGCTCTAGGGGCTTGCTTCATCCATACAAGGCTTTGGAGAGTTTAAAATATGATTTAGAACTTGGGATTTTCAAAACCAGGAGGTTGCTTGACAAAGACCTCTTCTTCTATAAAACCATTCAGAAAGTACTTTTGACATCCATTTGAAATAGCTTGAAGCCCTTGGATGCCGCAAATGCTAGCAAAATGCTAATGGCTTCTAATCTAGCTACAGGAGCAATA
The DNA here is from genome assembly GCA_036346405.1 of Phyllostachys edulis. Taxonomy (NCBI): domain Eukaryota; kingdom Viridiplantae; phylum Streptophyta; class Magnoliopsida; order Poales; family Poaceae; genus Phyllostachys; species Phyllostachys edulis. The sequence continues at coordinate 45,515 of JAYEVD010000682.1, forward strand.
GTCTCTTCAAAGTCTAAGCCTTCTACCGAATAACCTTGAGCTACAAGTCTAGCCTTGTTGCGTAACTACCAACCCATCTTCACTTTGCTTATTTTTGAAAACCCATTTTGTTCCAATTACATTATGATTAGGTGGAGATTCAACTAAGGTCCGACTTTGTTTCTTTCAAAATTTTCAAGCTCTTCATGCATGGCATTGACCCAAGAGGAATCAGATAAAGCATGGGTGACATCTCGGGTTCAAAAGAAGCGACAAAAGGTAATGTGCATGAGAATCAGGAGAATAAACTCGAGCGAGTGACTCGCCATGGAGATCCCCAATGATCTCGCTGTGGATGCTGTCGCCGAATGTGAAGAGGAGGTCTCGTGCGTAGTGGCATGTACCTCATGAACTGTGGAGGTAGGAGCAGAGCCACTCAGTCGCTTGGTGAAGGTAGGAGGAGGTCGCCACTAAACCGAGAAGTAGAAGCAGTGCTCTCCAACTATCTCGTAAGTGACTGGAGGATGGATTAGGTCCTCATCCTCGAGTCATCATCGATTTAAGATGCTTTCTAATATCAGAACTCGTACCGCAAAGATCGGGTCTAGTACCGTGACTAGCCTCATCAAAAGTAACTTCGCAAGTCTCAACAATTTTGTTAGTATCCAAATTATACATAACGATTGCCACGAGAATGAGTAGGATATCTAAGAAATATGCCATTAGAACATCTTGATTCAAATTTATCAAGGTTGCCATGTTTAAGAATGAAGCATTTGCAACCAAAAATATTGAAATAAGAAACTTTGGGCTTATGACCAAATCTGAGCTCAAATGAAGTCTTACCAATAACAAATCTCAAGAACACCCTATTAGAGATATAACAAGCAGAAGAGATCGCCTCAGCCCAAAACCTCCTAGGTGTGGAATGCTCATCTAGCATGGTTCTGGCCATCTCTACAAGGGTCCTGTTCTTCCTCTCTACAACACCATTCTGCTGGGGAACTCTAGGTGAAGAGAACTGGTGCTCAATTCCCTTATCAGTGCAAAAGGTGGCAAAGGAAGAATTCTTGAATTCTGTCCCATTGTCACTCCTAATGGCTCTAAAAGCTCTAGGAAGGTCAACAGCAAGTCTAAGGACCAATTCTCTAAAATAGCCAAAAGCCTCATCCTTAGAAACCAAAAAATAAACCCATGAATACTTGGAGTAATCATCCACAATCACAAGTACATACCATTTCCCACCCAGCAGACTAAACTCTAGAAGGACCAACAAGATCTAAGTGCAAGAGCCGACCAGTCCATCTCACATCACTAAGGTAAGAGGTGGATGAGAAGTAAACCATCTTACCATGTCTACTGTGGTGAGCAAACAAGGTCTCTAACAACCTTCATTTAGGCAAACCTCTAATCAGTCCTTGCAATCGACTCTAGTGAAGTGATCGGCCTATGTGTCCAAGCCACGATGCCACAACACTAGATCATGGGAGTCGGCCACAAGACACCTAGGGCTAGAAACAAAAGAGATATCAAATCAAGACAAAAGATCCTCTCAACCCCGAGATCTCAAAGACAAGCTCACCCGAGGAGTCTAGAACTCTACACTCACCACTTTTAAATCTCACTTCTAGGCTCTCATCAAGAAGCCGGGAAACAGATAAAAGATTATACCTCACCACTTACCAAAGCGACGCCCTTGAGCATGAACTTGTTGTTGATGCGACTGCGTTCTTGGTCGCCATGGTCCCAAAGAGAAGCATCCCTAAATGTGATCAATTCATTGCCGATGCACGTGTGAGGAGGAGAACCACCTAGAATCTCCAAATATGTGTCGAGAACACCCGAGTCAACAAGCCATATGTCCTCCTTCCTCGCACGCATTTAACCTCATCGGATCGCCGAAAGGGTCGCTGCTGTTGGAGGAGTCGACGCCATGGCTGTTTCTAGCCATGAAGCACATACCGGTGAAGTCCTGGTCCTTCTTCTTGCCATAAGAGTCATCGCCATCGCCCTCCGCCTCCGAGTCCACATCGCCATGTCAACACTCTCAAGAACGGCAAGGACCCGGCCGATTTAACTTGCGATAGTTGGGCTTGACTTTTGTGTCTTTAGCTTGAGGACGCCCCGAGAGTCCTTTTCCATCTTGCCCTTCACCTTGGGGTATTTAGAGCGTAATGTGGTTCGCCACCACACTCAAAACAAGTGATAGGGCCACCTCTCCTCCTGCTCTCACCTTGTTGTATACTCGAAAATTTTGTGGATAGGAGGGTTAGGTCATCCTCGTAGCTTCTAGCAGCCATCACCAGAGAATGCAAAGTGGACAAGGAAAATAAGATGAGCCAAAATCCAATGAATCGTAAGAACTACCCTTAGATGGGTCGACCACCAAAGCCATCGACTCGCCTTGGGGAGACGCGAGATAAAGTCAATCACATGCGCCTTCAACCTCGAGTAGAGCTTATCCATGGTAAGCTCACTCATGACAAGGTTGTCATTGATGGATGTGATCTTCATCCCCTGCACCTTCACATCAGAGCACCCAAACCGGGCGTATGCTCTTCGACTCAAGTGAAAACAAGATCTATCAGACGATGTCATGAAGAATCTTGGAGAACCTCCCCCACAGCTCATCTAAAGACTCACCGGGCTTTTGATCGATCTTTGAATATTCTTTCTTGAGCTGGTTTTGTCTCACTTCCTTGATCGCAGTAGAGCCCTCGTGGTAGTCACAAAGGGTCCTCCAGATCTCGTGAGCAGACATCAAATGAGCCACGCGCTCAAACTCAGATCGACTAAGACCTTGGATCAGAAAGTTTCGAGCCTTGCCATTAGCCTCAACATTTGGAGTGATCACATCGTCATTGGCTGGCACGACATATGGATTTTTGAATTTAAGCCAAATAGCGTGCCCTTGAGCCTCGATGTAGGCATGCATGCATGCCTTCCAGCAAGCAAAATCAACTCTATCAAAAACAGGTGGTTTGGTTAAATACTTGTCAGTCGCCATAGCTCCAAAGACCGGTTAAAATCTATGAGAAGAGTTAACCGGGCTCTGATACCACTTGTAGGACCAGAAAGGCGACTAGAGGGGGCGGGGTGAATAGGAGCTCACCTAATTTTTCACCTCGTTTAGATTCAACACTGTGTTCACTTCTATAGCTATGAGAGCTATGAAGATCAACACTCTCAAGAACAAACAGAAGACTTGTGTTGAATCCAAACCAAAATACCCAAACCAAGGAACAAAAAGACCAAACCCTAATCTGAAAATCGGTCGATCACCAAAAAATTCTGGTCGGTCGATCGACCGAGGTTTGACCGACGTTATAGGATCGGTCCAATCGCTTCCCGACTGTAAACAAAGGCAAACAACCCAAAATCAAAACGAAAATCAGTCTAACTTTTGATCTACACGGCCAAACTTGGCCAAATTTGGAACACACCTTCCTAAGGATATTAGGAACCTATTCCAAGCAGAGATTGAGTAGATCTACGTCAAAGTTTCGACCTTTTTTCATTCTACCAAGGAAGGTTCAAAACCCGCAAAAACAAAAACTTGATCAAAACATTGCTCGTGGGAGATTGATGATCTAGGTGATCTTAGATATGTTTCCACATGTCACAGCAAGGTAGAAGAGGGCACGAAACCAACAAAAAATAATAGATCAAAGAACACTTCAAAATCTCAAATATAAAGCAAGAACACAAAAGAGACTCATCTTTGGAAAATCATCCATAGGTTGATCTGAGGTTGAGAGGGTTTACAGCCACTCCATCCATGGAGGATAAAGCTCAATCCATGAGCACACAACTCAACTCAACTCTCTAAAACCCTAAGCCTCTTCTCTTTCTTTAATGCCCTAACACCAAACTAGAGTTTACAAAATAAAGTGCTTGATGGCTGTTTGACAGCAGCCACCCCTATTTATATGGAGGCCTAGCTTCTAGAGACTTAACCCTAATGGGTTCCCGCTATGGCCCAACATAAAGGGTCACATACGCGACGATTTTAATGTGTCGCCTTCAACTTCTTCTTGACCTAAACCGCTTCTCCACGCACCGCCTTGCGCCATGTTTAGCCTAAGGTCACAGAGGAGGTATTTGGTGAAATTACCAAAATACCCCTTCTCGACCGCCAAGACCGAGTCCGAATCAAGAAAACACATCCATGCTTCGCCACGTAGGTTGATCCAATGACTCATCGTGGTTTCGGCAAGTCCGTCCCCATCCGGCCCCACTGCACCACCAATGCACTTGCACCGACCTCGCACCGCTTGATCAACCAACGACCGAATCGCCTGCTCGGTCATCCTTGTCCATTTTGCACCACGCTGAGTCCATTGAACTCACCCAAGATCCTTGATCATTCTCGACCTCGCCTCCAAGCTTAGTCCCGATCCTCCTCGCCGCTGACCGCCGTTGACCTCCAAGCAACCGCACACCAATAGACAAGCAAATCGAATCCGGAACAACTTCTTCACAACTTGACCCACGTTAGTGAAAACATGAAACATGCAACACATATGCACTGAAGCCCATGCCCTTAAGCTAACCCAACAAGCATCGCCAAACAACTCGATGAATCAAGTCAAAATCGGTCAGACCGCCGTTCTAGCCAGTCTGACCGCCCCTGGGACTTGACCAGAAAATCCCTCGAGACATGGCCGGTCTGACCGCTTATCTGGCCGGTCTGACCGCCAATGGCCTGACAGAACTGAAACTCTACCGAAAATGCGAGATTCGACAAACCGCAATTGCCATTGCCAATTGTATCATCATTCTACGATCATGCACATATCCCCATGATATTCACAGCTTGACAAACTGCTAGTAAAACCATTATATGCTAGCCGCCCAAAGAGTAACCAACAAGTTGAAGTACTACATTGCGAGATGGATGATACCTTCTTGAGTGCGAGGGCGAGCCGTTTGCTATCGAGCCGCAGCATGGAAGCGATGGTGTCAAAGGCGAGCCGGGTGCGAGCGGCCGACGAGCCGACGGCGGCGAGTAGCGGCCTGTCCACCAAGGCATAGCGGCGACACAAGGAGAAGAGGTCGGGAGTGGGCCTAGCAAAGGCTGCCCTGGACACGTGCCGGCCGAGAGGCTAAAGACGGGGCGAGCCGATGGCAGGAGCCGGGCGGTGGCCACAACCTAGGAGGCGGGAGACAACAATGCGGCAAGGCCAGCGCCGAGCCGACCGAGAGGGGGAGACACCGTAGGGGAGTGAGCTGGTCTGCTCAAGGCCACAGAGCCGCTATGTTGCACCGTGACAGAGTGAGCCGACTGGGCGCACTGCAGGAGAAAGAAAGGCGGCCAAGGTGGACCAAGACCGCCATGGCACCTGAGCCGAGGGGTGGAGACAGGAGGCGGCGGCGGCGCTATGTGTGGAGGAGAGCTATGCACGGAGCCAAACAAAGAAATGACGGCGCACCAATTGGAGAAACAGGAGGGAGTGGGGGCATAAGGGGAAAAAAAGACAGGGGCAGCTAGGGTTTTACCTCCACCTGGTCCTATTAATGCTAGACAGCCCCCCCCCCCACACACACACATGGGTCACAAGGCCATGGGCCGAAGGCCCAGGATTCTTTCCAAACCCAAAAATCCTAATATTCAACTAAATAATTCTATTAATTTCATCTCTAAATCATTTAATTTCTATTGTCCGAACGGATATTACACAAACCTATCACTGCTCATCCTAGACCCAATAAGACATAATATGTCCATTTCGACCGCTTCGAGTCGTGAAACCTATTTTCGACTTCGCTTGACCTAACCAAGCACCAAAGAAATCCCAACCATCCCACACCACCATTCTTTATATTCTTTTCGAATTTTTTATATTTCATTTTGTTCCCAAATTTCACTTCTTGTTGAGCCCGGATTTATTTATTTGATTTTCTTCCACGCTATAACCCGAATTCGATCATCAAGTTATTTAAGGAGTTGATCAAGATGCAGAGAGGTAAATCCAAATACACGGACTATAGATGTGGAGGAAAGTTGCATTCTTTTGATCATTTGAGCCTATATTTTTTGTACTTATATTATTACTTTTATTACCATATTTATGCCAATTACTTATTTATTGAATAACACTTTTGAATATCATGATGATTAGATATATCCTAACACCCCACATACACGCCCACCTGTTCATTTGTAGGTCATATTCACCCTAACAAGTTTAAGATGCATAAAATATTAATAAATGTTCGGCATTGTCACACAATGTATTTACAAATAGTAAAAAAGAGTATTGGCTAACCTCCAATGGTTTTGGTGGAGAGTTGAGGGTAGAGACCAGGAGGATGGACAACCTAATAGACTTGACAAAATTGAGTTAAAGGTGAGACCAAGCAGGTGGACAACCACAAGTTGGTGTTGGTCTATTTTCTCACTAGATACAAGTAAGGACTAGAACCTTGTGCCATGTAATGCATACGTAACTCGCCTAACCACGGTTTGGTATATCCAACCACTACACCATGGCATAGCATTAAGGGCAATGCAACCGCCGAAAAACTACATTGCAAGGCAATTTATCCGCCGAATGTGTATTCTAAGACTTATTGCTCGCCTCAGAAGTGCTACCGAAAAACATTTCCAAAAGCTATATGTGCATTCTCGCAGCTAATCGCCCTAGAAAAGTCATTTTTTCCTAAGCAGCTAGAGTTTCTGCAGCTAAACTACCCTCGATTATCGCTTTTTTTTTCGTAGCTAGACGTGATGCAAGCAGCTAAACCGCCTCAATTATCGCTTTTCTCGGTAGTTAGATCGTATTGTTCATAGCTAAACCGCCTCGATTATCATTTTTTTCCGACAGCTAGACATATTGTGGCGCTTAAACTACCCTCAATTGTCTTTTGCACCATTTAACCATAAGTAGCTCCATGGCTTATCAAGCACTTAACAAAGAATATCAAATGCTAGCTACACCTAGCCATCCATACTCTTTCAAGCATACACGTAAGCTTAAAGTGAGCAATCAAGAGGAAATAAGCTATAATATTTGTAGAAAATGCCTACAGCTAGTGTAAAGAAATGCGTAAAGATGCCCATTGATGTTTAGGATAATCGTATGTTGGAGCTCTAACAAATGAATAAATTAAGTGAAGTCAATAAAAGTGCAATGAGATCTCCAAGTATCCTTATCGTAATATGATAACACCAATCTATTTTACATACCAAAATCTTATAGTCGTAATAAAGAATAAACTAAGTATCCTTATCATAATATGATAACACCAATCTATTTTACATACCAAAATATGCTTTTATTTGAGTAACACTCCAAGAAATGTGCTCTCTCTAGATTCTTTAACCACTGCTTCCAAGAGAGCGATGTCATGATATGTGCTCCTCGCCGATTGACCCATCAAGTAGATCCCGCAGTTGGTGATAAATTAGTTTATTAATGTAGTGAAAGCTAAAAAGTGCCTAAACCTTGTAGTGCACTTAAAAGACAACATCTAAAGCAAGAGCAATTGTAGAGCCCAAATAGATGAATTGCAAGTCTTAATAAAAATCATTAGTAAAAATAGAAGTTATGTTATTACTAGAATGCATGGGAATAATACGATCATCATTTAACTAAATACAGTTAGGCAAAACAAGAATGGTAAACAAAAGTGCACAAAGACACCTCAGAAATCAAATACAAATATGGATTTTACTCACACTATTTCATCAGCAAATTGTACCAAGTACCATGCACAACCAGATTAGAGCCCTTTGATCATAGGTCAATTCTTTACCAGTCAGATTTGTTCTTCGTTATTTTAGGGACATAATTACATATAGTTCACAAGGACAAATATCGATCAAACAATTTCTATCGCTCATATTAATTTTCTAGGTTAAAGCAACAAGACTCAAACCGGGATTACAATCTACATCAGCGAATTCAAATCCATAATGTCAGATAAAAGATCTAGCAGCACACAAGTAATTGAAGATCTACAAATTAAGAGATGAAAAGAGATGAAATCAAGTAGGATTGCTATGGTACCTAAGTTCATGGAAAAAAAAAAAGAAGAGTTCCTCTTGTAGTACAAGGCCCAATACACAGCTTGCAACCATATGCCCTCTCAAGAGACTACAAATGTAATATTTAGTTAAAAAACTTGAATTCAAAATGAATTATCAGATAATGCTGGCAACATTATTAGATGCTCACTACATAACTAACACATAATTTTCTCATGCATCACCCTACCTCAAAAAACTGTTGCAAGCAAAATACATAAGAATGACAACATCAAATGAGTATTCTAGTATTTAAAGTATGGTAGTATCATTAGATCTAGTTTCATATGCTATAATCATTCACGACAAAGCCCAACCATGAAAAGTTATGTTAGTCCACACATAATCTTAGTCTCCCACCCTATGTCTCCTCTCTGATGTGCACTCTAATGCCCATGTATTTCAGAACTTGTCATATTTAGCAAGCACTCCTCAAGAATCGCCTCTTTTTATAATAGGAAAGGACACATCTATGATTAGCTTTACTCGAAAGGTGTTATTTTTATTAACTTTAGCTTTCTTGCACATCGGAAACTCTCCTCGCTTTGTAGAGTATACTCCATATGTTAAATATTGAATATACAACCACCGCTCCACATTATCATGTGTGGTTCCGTGTTGTGAAACGTCATTTGCATCTTCATAGCCCAAAATTTAAAAGAAACAAAACTAATTTCCAAAGAAAACATTAAGTGTGGTCAAGTGCATTCAACCTTACAAAAAAAAATCATGAACTAACCCATGGTAAATACTTACTAGGAACAATAGATGTGGCTGGAAAGCAAATGGCAAAATAATCACAAAAGTGTTCCTCCAAGATCAGTAGCAAGAGTTGGTTGGTATCCAATAGTAGATGGAATACGTCCAAGAAGAGCAGACACCTCAGAGTTTGCCTGACATCAAGGGTGACCAAAAGCACAATAGTGAGACTTATTAGCGACAGTGAATTCAAGGAATAAGTTAAAATATGACAATCATTCAAAAGGGTGTTTTTGTATTATGGAGCATGGGCAAGATCATGGCAAGAAGCTGATGTTAATTAATGCCTTTTGTGCACAAGATTTGTGTTGGTAATTCCTAGACCAAGAAATGTCCGCAGAAATAACCCGAGTGAAACCGAAAATGTTGTCAAGAATAGAAGCACATCTTGTCCTCAAAGATCACAAAAATGTTCAAGAACAAATAAACCAGCTTAACCCAACATGAGCACGAGCACCGGAGGCATTACCTTCACGGGTCATTACCTTCACGGTAAAAGCTTCTCCCACACCAAAGAAACACAGAGAAACCACCTTAACATGAAACAAATTAATCAATTATAAACAAAGAAAATGTAAAAGGTGATGAACAATATAGACCATGAAACTCTATATAATACTAACCATGGGCCTTAGCAACATTGTTGATCAACTCCATGATAAGTACAGCTTTTACCCACTCCCGCACCAATTTAAAAGACCAATTTTCCCACCCCTTTGGTACGGTGCAAGGTGTCCACGACCTGTCAGAATAGAACCATTGCACCTCAATGAACACTCGACATGATGGAAAATATGCTACCACATTGAATTCAAGGACTTCTTTCAAATAATCATAGGCTCAAGGAGAGGCATGGAAATTATACCTTAATTCCAAAGAATAAGAATTTGATGCTCGTGGCTTGCTCAACAAAAGTAGGGGCCTCACGATGGGTAGGAAGGAAGTGGTTTGTCGCTACAATATACAAAATCACTATATGCATTCAACTTTCCCATTTAAGATTTAACAGCATTGTTCTTATGATCTTGCCTAGGCTTATTCTATTACACGCACTCGACATTGCTCCTAGTCCAAATTGTTTAATTTGACGCAAGCACCACTCTAAGTGGTTACCGCCGATGCCAACTTGTTCAAGGAATATACATAGTATATTGTAAGTTTCTCATGATATTAAACATACATTTCATAAAATATCGCTCAGATTAAATGTGTTAATACGCAATTTCTACACGATGCAAAGACATGCGTAAAAGTGAGGACAGAATAACAATTACAACAATCAATAGTGAAAAAGACTTAAGAGAACAGTCACCAAAGACGTTAACATGTTCTTCACCATCTTCGACTTTTATTGTTTACATAGTACCCCAAGAATTGCTCATGAAAAGGAACACAAAAATAAAGTGCCCGCAATAGAATGAAGTAGCAAATAAGCCCATCTCATGATCACGAGGAATACATATATAAATCAAGAAATATATTATCAGAACACATCATAATCATATTGCAATAATCGAAGCAGGAACAACATCTCATAATCGCACCATCACAAAAAGTTAACACAAAAATGCAGCCATTAAGAGGAAAAGAGACCACTGACTGAACCATGCCATTACAGACCTTCCCGCCCCCTCTCACCATCTCAAGACAAATCTGCCAAGAAGTCGCGATTATCGATGCCACCAATATTGTACACAATCAAGAAGACATCATGTTGAGCCCACTAATGCAAGCATCAATCAACCCTGCACATCCAAAGTTCCCCATTTAATCTAACCCCGCCGTGATCACAGAGCAAGGAGGAAGTCAGGGTAGGGAGGAAAGGGGTGACACCTCGCAGCTAGCCACAAATTAATCACCACCATCACCACCATCATTCTCCTCATGCCGGATCATATAGCAATCCAACTTATCATCTCACCTTGCATAAACAAGAACCATCAATTGCTACAAAATTAAATCAAGCTTAAGCATGAGCATAATCAAGAGAGGGGTGTACAGGCAACGGGCCGACGGTGGTCAGAGGCTGAGCCAAGACGCTGGGCGAGGCGCAACCAAGGCCATGGGGGCCGAGCCAAGGAAGGAGGAGGAGGAGTCGGCTGAGCCGAGGTGAGGCCGGCCGAGAGTGAGCGGCAAGGCAGAGGCTGTTGCATGCGAGCGAGGGCGCAACCTGTGCCATGGGGCCGAGCCAAGGAAGGAGGAGAGGAGGAGCCTGCTGAGCGAGGGTGAGGCTGGCCGAGAGCGAGCCATGGCGAGCCGGGCGCCAAGGTCAAGCAACAAGCATGAGGGAGGGAAGGAGGCGGTGGTGAGGGAGGAGGGAGGCGGTGGCAGAGTGGTAATGGAGGAGGATGGTGGCTGCTGGCAAGGGAGGAGGATGGTGGCTGCAGCGGTGAGGGAGGAGGGAGGTGGCGGCTGCAGCAGCGAGGGAGGAGGATGGCGGCTGCAGCCTGAAGCGGCGGAGGGCGCGGGTGGGGGGAGGCAGAGATGAGGAGGGAGGTGAGGGAGGGAGGGGAGGTGGCAGCGGGTGCGAGGTCGGAGGGAGGTGGCAAGGGAGGCGACGACGGGGAGGAGGGAGGAGGGAGGCGATTTGGGTTTTGGGGGGCCAGGGCGGGACCGCGGGCGTGGGAGGGGAGATGTGCGGGAGATCTAACACGGAAGCGGAATAAATTTTTCATCTTCCCGTCCAAAGGGTATTCCCGGCAGATAGGTTGACCTGGTTGACTTTTTCTAGGGCAGATGTATTGTTGCTAACGTTAAAACATTGCCGGTAGATAGATTGTTCTAGAAAATAATTATTTCCGATGATAATGGGACCCTAAAATCTTGGATATTGATGGCGATAGATTGCCACTAATCCAGCTTTTTCCCCTACAGATAATTGCCTTTAATATTATGCCATGGTGTAGTGAACTTAGATCAAGACACTACTCTTTCCGATTGAATATCTACGTGATGTCAACTACTCTTGTTGTATAGAGTTGTAGGATTGGGGGGGTGTCAGAGGGCCGGTCAAGGCACTCAACCAACTACAAAATGGTATGGACCAAGAAGCATCGGACCACACACTCCACCATTGGCCGGTGGTTTCGATGGTCAGATTGACCTTGAACCCACCGTAGAGGCTAGAAAGGTTGAGTAGTGAGAATGCTTTGTTATCTTAACTCAATCGCGACGCTATCAAAGTTGCATGTATATTGCATGACAAGATGAGTTTGAGGTATCTTGTGGATAAAGTTGGGCAACTTTGTAGAGTATAATCAATGGTATTCAGATACGTCATGCTTCCGGTTAATGAAACTGTGTTCATGTGTGATTCCAGTAAATGAGGTATAAGTAGAGATTTTGAGATGTTAAGAAGGTAATTACAAATGTTGAGAAACCCCTGATGTTATATTAGTATGATTTTACTATTTTAACTCAAAAGTTGCATCCACATACACCTGATATGGTAAACCCTCAACCATCAATTGAACTCCTGGCATGTAGTTAAATAGCTTTCCCATATGACTTGCTGAGTACGTTGTGTACTCAATTTTGCTTAATTTTTATCAGAAGGTATATTAGAGGATTGAAGGGCACATTGGAGATGATGTTAGGGTTGCGACCGGACTCAAGCTTCCCGTGGAAGCTCTTCGGTTCTTTTGAATATAAGTAAAAGCTTTGGGCTTGAGATGCCAATTTTGTTGATGCAAAATAGTCATTATGCCTAATTTAATCAAATTAATACTTTTTAAATGTTCGTAGCAAGTTTAGTGTAATTTCGGTCTGCAATCTAAATGCCGAGCGATTGCACAAACTGAGTATACCCTGTTTGAAAAATAAGGTCGTTTCAGCACCGCTCCAGCATGAATCATAACACGCCTTCCTATTTGATCTGCAAAGTACTAAATTTATTGTTAAAAACCCTAGCATTACTCTCCTTCCACAGCTACCACATGATCAAAATTGCCAGCGTGCCATATCCCTTTGGATCATGTGGCACAGGGAGCTAACAATGCCATCCGGTGTGAGCAGACCATGACCTAAGATAGAAACAATTTTAAACCAAACTTATTTGGCCACAACGCAATCCACTACAGGTTGTTGTATTGCCTCATCTTCTTGGTAACACTTCACGCAAGATAAGTACCCTAACGCTGTCACCACAAAAAAATAAAATAAAAATTCTGATCTACTTCTCAAGTTGTAATCAGATCCATACACTACTTACTAGAGTAAAATCGACCAATCAACGGGAAAAAAAAAATCAACATCGTGGTAGTAACCCCTCATCGACAGATACCTTAAACAAAGGAAATATCTACATGAAGTATGAAGTTTGAAGGTTTTTTTAAGAGAATCAATATCTACATGAAGTATGAAGTTTTTTTTTAAGAGAATCAATGTCTACATGAAGTCATGAACTCAATTTTACAGGCACTCCCACCGCGTTGTAGCAATGTTCAAAGGAAATTAAAGAGCTGTGTTAGATCTCGCGTAACATGAGCGGTTCAGTGACCAGTCCGACTTTTTATTTTGTACTAGGGAATGAAGGAGTTTTTGGCCGTATTAGCATGATTTCTTTTCGTATTTACAAAAATAACCATAACAAAAAAATTTTTGCAAAATTAACACCACGATCAACAACATGCAGCAATGTCGCCCAGCCCGCCACATCGCCGCTGCTGCACAGCCATCAGATGGTGGCACTTATGCCCCCGCATGTTAGGTTAGGGTGTTAGGGGTTAGGTTAGGGTTCACGTGTTACGGTTAGAGTTTCAACCGATAATCTGCAGATTTTGTAGCATTTTAAAATATAGCAAATTAGTTCAAAAATTATAAAATTTTACTTGAATGCTCGTGAACACGTGTACTTTCTTGTGTAATTTTTCCATAATTTTCCTTGTTTTGATTTGACCTTGCAATTCTATTTAAGTGTACTCATTTTATTTCGCCATGTGTTACCCCTTCCTCCTACACGCATGGCCCTCCCGCCAACCCTACTCTCCTCCCACACAACCCCCTCGGTGGTCATATTTTGAACCATCCATCCTCCTCCTCCGCACATCTGCCGATCGCCGTTGTCCTCTGTCTGCCGTAATGTTACAGAGACAACGATCCGAAATTCCCGCGCTAACGAGATGCTCCTTCGCCGGCTATAATACCAAGATCTCGCAGTGGCTCTTCGCCATCCCAATAGGTTTTGCTTTTCGCTCGGGCGCCAAAGCCGAGAACTCAAAGAACTTAACATAATTAATTTTTTTAGAGATCAAAATTTTATTGTCGCCATCGCTTGTCGCCGGTTTTTTATAGCTACCTCGGCAAGGCGTAATTTGTCGATGCTTTTGTCATTATTACCATAATTAGTTAGTTTACTAGTTATTAATTAGTTATGAATTAGTTAGTTTACTAGTAATTAATTAATTTAGAGGTAATTTGTTAGTTCGCCGTAATTAATTAATTAGTCAAAATTAGTTTAGTGGTTATCATTCCCGCATATTAAATTAGTGTGAATAAACTACTCGTAATTTATGTAGTGGTAATTAATCAGTTGCAATTAGTTAGTTTAGTGGTAATTAAATAGTTGTATTTAGTTAGTTTAGTGGTAAATAATTAGTCGTAATTAGTCATATCTAATTACACATATGTAATTCATCACTTGCATGCAATTTGTCGTATCTATGTACCGCGGATGGGGTTGTTGTGGCTTTAGGTAATGTCGAACATGCAAGACTTGTATGTTTTTTATAGCGATGGTCTCGTACAGGCCATACCCAACAGGTTGGACCTATCGAGATGCCAGTACAAGGTGATCCGGGTGGAGGGGCTCGATGCGATGAATATTCACGAGCTTCAGAGTTGCATCCGGAGGAGTTCGCTATGGAGGCAACGAGGAAGAAATTTGTGATCGAGAGGATCGCCGCACGAATGATGTGGGAGCTTGTCAAGGTGGTCAAAGCGCACTATGAAGCCAAGATATACACATTGCCTCCCACCGAGGCGGACATTTACGGAGGTCGATGGTGTACGTGAATTTCGTGACTCAAAGCGCAAAGCCACCTTGATGATGCCAAGGCCTCTACAAGGGCAAGCGCAATTCAAGCTTGAATACAAAGAACATGGGATGTGTCAGCCTTGGAGGATTG